>VKHH01006251.1:20000-22775 GCA_015144975.1 Epipyxis sp. PR26KG
AGCTTGAATTAACATTTCATCCTCTTCATTTCTAAGATTATTATTATTGCTATTATTATCATCATTATTGTCGAAATGGATTATTTCATGAAAGCATATAGTTGCTATGTCGCATATGACATGATCGATTAGATGATTTGCGATAAACTGCTCATGTGATTGTTGAAGGTATTCATGCACCATTTCTAAAATACACTGAAATGACAAGAAGAATTAAAATGATTAAAATAGGTTATTTTTTTAAATGTTTTTATGAATGATAATGTATATAATAATATATTATTATTATTATTATTATTAATAAATAATAATAATAACAGAATGGATAATAGTATATTATTATTATATCAAACCCTGAGACAACCTACAATCATGAAGAAATCGCTCACTATATGATGAAAAGGAGCAATAATAATTCTTAAATTACAGTCAATAATAATACTTAAAACACACAGGAAACATTGTCGATATCTGTCATAAATAAATATAGTACCTCAATAGCAATTCCTTTCATATATTCTGACACTACTTCATTCCGAACAGATGATATTATTCGTAACAATGGATTATGATCTTCAGGATTATTAACCAAAACTACTTTATTCCTATTATGATTCAATAATATACACAAGATATAACATCGTCAAAACAACTTATTTATGATTAGAAAGTAACAGCAAAACACAAGAATGTGAAGGCTAATGGTAATGAAACTATCAGGAAATCAATCATAAATCATTGAAAAAATGATATGAAATTGATCAATAAAAATAATCTCTTACCTCAATTCATTATATATTCCAACTGCATCTTCGATGGTTTCTTCAACTATTTCCTTGCACATGACCATAACCATGTCATAAATAATCTCATTCATTTCATAAAATATCTCACTCTCAACTATTGTTGTCATCAATCGAAATCTGTATCCTGCTCTAATAAATCCTAATGCGATTTCCAGACAGCTAGATAAAATAGATTCTTCCAAATAAGACAATGCTATATCGTTTGATAATCTCAGAAATATACTTAGATGGTATCTTATTCTATTGACTCTAATTATTGCTAGTTTTCTACGAATAATCGCTTGTATTCTAATAACTGCAATGGTTTGAATAAGTTCAATAGTATTAGATGCAATTTTTGATACCAAGAGCTTTGCTGGCAACGATCGCGACTCTCTATTTTCGCGAAGAATAGGCAGAAATTGAGCAATGTTATCCATGATTTAATGAATCAATAAAATAATTGATAGCTTTATATTCTTAATAGGCAAAAAATCCCTAAATCCATGTTATATTATACAATGAAGATGTATGAATCAATATCATGCAGATGTGTGTAGATTTGCAGTGGATTTGATCATATGCAACTTCAATCTCTTTCTCTTTTTAGAACAGTATGCTTAAACGAAAAACTTCACTAAACTAAATAATTCTACTAATACAGAATACAGATCATTTTATGCATTATCGTATCCATTTCTTTTCGCATCCAGTTTCAGGATATAATGTGAGGCGACATTTTTTATTTTTGGGTTTCTAATGATATTTATCAGCGTTACTTGGATTTGAATTAATTTGATATAAATGAATTTATAGATGAACTACTGTAACAAAATCAATCATTTCTGGTATCAAGTACATTAAGTTAAATATATAAGAAGATAAGTTTCTTATTTTACATTTTACCAACTTAAACACTTATACGATACCTGCTGCTGCAGTTGCGCCGGCGGAAAATCAGCAGACAGGGCAACGGATCTGTTTTTTATTTTTTAACTATATATGAAAAAAAGGAGATATAAATTGGGAGCATTGGATAGGTGGTTATGCTTTCAGTGAGCTCAAATTTTATTGAATGATAATTAAATATGATCTGAAAGAAATTTACTGTATGATTTGTAGGACTGTATAACTTTTATAACTAATCCGAATTACGCACTTGTTTGGACAGTCTTAAAACTAAAACTATGGCCAGTGTACAAATCAATCACTTTAAAGACATTAATTAGTATTTTTGCTGTGTGAAAAGAGATCATGGAGTTTAAGTGGTGGATTCAAACCGTGGTATGCATATTACTCTGCATAATACAGCTGATATTTGCAGCTCAGACAATAACGAAGGTTCCTTCACATAAACCCTCTTGTACACCTACGTTGAACAATATAAATAGTATAAAACCTACTTCTGAACCTACTACACCGATATCGATATTCACACCAACGTTAATTTCAGAGAGCGCTTTACCCACTCCAACCTATATAATAAATAATTACTACAATAGCAATCCCTCGTCGTATCCTACCATACTTTCAACACCTTCATACATAACTACTGGCACCTATTATGAAGATGTTTCGTCTGCTGTTGTACCAACAACATCGATACCGACATTCACACCAACATTAATTTCAGAGAGCGCTTTACCCACTCCAACCTATGTAATAAATAATTACTACAATAGCAATCCCTCGTCGAATCCTACCACACTTTCAACACCTTCGTACATAACAACTGGCAGCTATTATGGAGATGTCCCTACCGATGCGCCGACAGTTACGCTAACATCATCGCCGACATGTATCCCTTCCCTGTCGGTTCCAACCAATCAACCGACTGCAATGCAATCGAACAACCTTATAACTACAATTCCAACTTCAGCTTTTTCAATTGTTGCAACCTCGCATCCGACATCGCCAAGTGTGTCACCGAGTCAACAACCATCTGCAAATCCTACTGCGAGACCATCAGTTATTCCTACAACGATTCCAT
>VKHH01006252.1:0-22762 GCA_015144975.1 Epipyxis sp. PR26KG
TGCGACAGACCTCTTCAACGCAGGTGTCCCAACTGTGATAATTAAGAAAATGGGTAGATGGAAGTCGGATGCGGTTATGATTTATCACAGAGACGAAATCGAAGTGGGAAGAAGAGTGGCAGCAGCGTTTGGCCGTCAAACGTAACTGATTGGTATTCAGAGAAGGTTTAAAATTGTACAGAACAAATGTATGATACTTGTGGTCACACATTCCGTTCCCGCTTTATCCTTTAAAATTCCTCTATTTCCCAAACGATTCCAAGACTATGATTTGTAATAATAACGCTAAATTAATTGATTAATATTATTATTTTATAATGTAATTATTTTATAATAATTTTTTTTGATAAGCTCTCCCATGCCCATGGATCATATAATATTATTTATAATCTATTCATTCATCAATTCACCTCATCGAAAATAATTTATGGTAAACTAATAACATTATTATTATTATTAATATATATAATAATAATTATGAAAAATAATAATAATGAATAATTATTTTAATTAGAAGTTTTAGCTTTTAAATAAAAATAAATAAATGTTAATCGATGTTAATACAAAAGATTTTTTATTCGTAATTATTATTGTATTTAAACAGGAATGCAATGGCTTTCCCTAAAATAATAGTAACAAAGAAAGTTATAATAATAAAAATGACAAAAATAATTTTATCATGTTATAAATACTTCTTACCATATACGATTAGCAACATGCATAACTCTGTGCTCAAGATAACCCTATTATTATTATTATTATTATTATTATTAAATCACTCATCAAATATAATACAACTGATTTCAAATAATATAATGACATAATAAATCATATCTATCTTTTTATTTTCATAGGACCACCCGTAGATGATATCTTCACGAGATATCATATATCCCCGGCCCCGGAACATCATAGCTAAACAATTATTCTTAAGTTTTGCAAAATATATTACAATTATTTTATGTAAATAATTATAAATTTAACTCACCATACAAATTTTAGAAAATAATAATGCAAGTTTTGGTTGTTCATCAATCATCTTGTCATACATGCTTCTGCCAATCACCAGCAACTCGACATCTTCTTCAACAACCAGAGCTGTTAATCGACGACGATTATTTATTAAACCAAACTCACCAACCAAATGACCAGGAAGAATCTCTTCAGTTGTTCCTACTTCCTCCTTTTATAAACCAATTATAATAAAAAAATAGTTATAATTATTAACTTTTAATATATTATTTTTTCTTAAGAACTATTATTATAATATTATTACTTTGAAACACAACTATAATATAGCAAGGAACATAGAAAAATATTATTTTTAAAATGTTGTATAAAATAATTTTGTAATATCAGAATATCTTATCAATTATAATATATAACTATATTAAGTATATAATATCATATTCATTTCAGGTATCACCTCTAAAACACTTGTTAATTTCCCTGAAATAATCAACACTGCTCGATTCGACTCATCACCTTGTCTCCATAACACATCCCCACGTGAATAACATTCATTATGAAAATAAGATAATAATTCAATCACCGGTTGAGATGAAGTTTCTTTTGATAAATCAAATATTTGTTGTATATGACTAGGGATAGGTAGCGACGATTCAGATGAAAAGGAGTCATTTTGTGACTCATGCAATAATGCGAATGGATCTAAAATAGGCATTCCTTTCAATATTAGTTGATCTTCACACCATGCCAATGCTTCATCTAAGGTGTCTGATACAAACAACTGCTTATTATAACTTGACAACTTCTCATTATTTTGTTGATGTAAACCAACAGCCTAATTAATTATTAATAAAATTAATAATAGTACAATGAATAATTTTGAGTAATTAATAATCATTCTGCCAATAATACTAGCAGGTACTGTGAGGGGTTCAACCAGCGGTACTGTTCGGAACAGGAGAAGTTTTGCGTAACTTCAAGCTCCTGACTTGAAGGAAAAAATCTAAAGACAGCCCACCACCACAGGGGTCCTCACTGGTATGCGATATTAACGTTCAATTCATGCAAGCTTCCTCTAATTCGGCGAGGAGCAAACGTGTGCGTGACAATTGAAACGGTCATAAAATGATAATCTAAAAGCGTAATTTGCTATTATTTCTAGCTACTAATTATTATTTTGTACCTTAAAATCTTTATTATCATTACATTGTAAGCAACGGAATGTTTGCAAACAATATGCTGAACCGCATAATGAGCATATAATCGCATCAATAGCTTCATGCATATTATGATCACTTGAATTCTGCTCTGCGATTTGAATTAATCGATCTGTGAGAGGTATTTCACATGGAAATCCCTGCCTTGAACCACGTGAAAAACACAACTTCACATTATATTTATGACAAATATCGAATATCTTTGCTATGGTATCTGCTGCACTGGAATCTATCCCAACGACTAGAGTGAAATCTAGCACAAGGAACCAGACTTCATGAGAAGTCTCTTGACTCGAAGAGTTCTTCTCATTCGATTTTGTGCTATGAGAACCCTAGCATAATCAATATAATAAACACAATAATAATAATCACAATGTTTGAATGATGATAATACATGTCATTATAGAGTGTATGTGAAAACTAAATACGGTAATGATAACGATTGTAACTCGAATCGTAAATCCTTGATAAATAAAATGACAAGAAAGTGGGCTTGGAAATAGGGCCATATAAAATAAGTTACAATGACTTGCGTGGTGAGAAATCAAAAGTTACTTGAGAAATTATGATGGGAATAGTTATGATGGCTTTGGGAGCTATAGCAATTTCCCAGTAACACTATAATAATCAGAATCTGAGAATATTAGCATTACATGAGCGCTTCCATTAGCTGTTTTCTCTCTAAAGGATGCTTGACGTGAAGATGGTTGTGATGAAGAACGAAGACTATTCACTCGGACAATAGCTTCGACTTCTTCTGCGAGAATAGTCGCATTCCCAAAGAATACATTTCCTTGCAACTGCACTATTGTGATATGTCTTGTTAATAGATTCAATAAATCATATTCGCGAGCATTTCTTCGACGAGAAGATCGGAGGGTTCGTGCACACATTTTCCCTCGTATAATATGTACATGTCTACTAGCTTGTAATGTAAATGTAAATGCTGCGCAAATGACACCTAATGCCAATCCTAGAAAATAAAATCACGATAAATCATAGTTTTATTATTTGTGTTATAACTACCATTACCCGCTGTCATTCCATATGCTGTCATAACTACAGTTATTCCTAATACGGATCCATATTCAATCGCATCGAATGCTCCATACGAATCCCAAAGTGCTTCTTTTGTTAGATCTAATCCAATATGCATTAACAAACAACCTGGCATCACACGCGGCATAAAACGGACTACTTGTGGTCCAGCATAAAATGCACCAACTGTCATCATCGTGAGAAGATATCCAGATATCTGTCAAAATAATAATTATTATTATAAATTATCATAAGAAACTGAAAAACTCAAAAATAATAAAAACAAAAATCATAATAATGTATAAAAAATAAAACTATTTGTAAAATATTTTGTTCTCTTTGAATTAAAAAAATGATAATAAGTCACAGTAAAATTAATAAGTTTTAGGTAATAGGTTTTTTTCGTACAAAATTCGAGTCGAATTTGCAATAATAAACGAGAAACATGAGAAATTAGCAGAAAATGAAATGAAAATTATATGTAGATAAGAATTTCCAGCGAAACGAATATGTCTATAATAAGGTTTGGTTGTAATTAGAAAATGTAAGACCAAAGCGAAGCAAAGCCCAGCTTAACTATTCACTCTGTAAGGGAGATAAAATAAATAATACAAATAAACAGCAATTTAACTTACTTTCCCCCCGCCACCACATTTGAAATATAATAATGAATTTGAATAACATAAGTAATTTTGTAAGCCTCCGAATAAACCCGCCACAATATTCGAATAGCCATGTGCCATTAGTTCTTGGTTCATATTCACACTTCTTCCTGTTGATATTGATAAAGACGGAATATTGATCGGAACATGCATTAGACTATAAATAAATATTAGAAATGATTATTTTCAACATATATAATATCATATTTTGTAATGCTACAAGGATTTCAACTGCCAAATTAGGCTATAATACGTCGTAAAAGTGCAGAAAAAAATGAAGGGTTGTCCTAACATAGTTCCAACTAGGATATTTCCCAGTCTAGAAAGAAATAATTGTTTTGTTCGGTGGATCATATGACTGATTTGTTTGTTTTGATGAAATAAAACATTGCCATATTGACTTATTGACAAACGACCAAATACAATAGAATCTTTATGTAATGGGACAAGCTACATAATATCAATTATGAATATGTACAAAAATATGAAATAGATTATTAATTAAACTATAACATAATGGAGGACATGCTGATCAGCCAATGACTTATTACAGTAATAGCACTTAATTATAATTTGTTAGTATCATGATATTACCTGAAGATGGTTAATGCTATGATTGTAGGCAAGCATTCACCAACTGAAGCCCAATCAACTATGAAAATATTCATTAATTCGAACATTTTCCAAGGATCTGAATGAGCATCTGCTATTTAAAAAATATAAAGATATTTAATAAGAAAATATCTGCTAATACTACAATTTTTATAATTATATCCGATTACCCAAATTAATATAAAAATGAAATTATGATATGATTGTATATAATATTGTAATAATATTGTGTTTGTTTAACAAAATGAAAAAATATACGTAACGAAATAAAACTGTACACGATGATGGAAAGTTTTAACGAGCATCTTAATTTTTCTCACAAATGTTTTATCCGAAATGGGCTATGGAACTATTTCTCTGACAAGCACATATAATTTATTTAGACATTTCATGTGGTGTTTAATGTACTAAAACAGCAGTATAGTGGGATAAAGGAATGATATGCTTACCATCAGTTGTATCTTCAAAGAACCACCCATCTAAGTGAGCTTGATTAACCGACACACCCATTAGAAATATTATGAAATAGAATATAAATGGAACTGAAACGAAATAGAATGGTGGAAACAATGGCATCTTATAAATAAATAATATAATTCTTAATAATATTTCAAAAGCTAAAGCTGAGAATAGCTTTGAAGAAATATTTGGTTGTCCAAATGCAATTATAGATTTTAAGGTCCATTCCCATGTTTTATTCGTTGCGACTTCAAATCCTAGAAAATAAATATAATTATATCCAAATTATAATAATTTGAAGTTAAGAAGTGTTAGATATTATTATTATTATTATTATTAACAATAATATTGATTAAATTAAAACGATGACTATTTTTATAATATTATGGTAATAAATAATAAATAAGCAAGGGAAAATATAGAAAGGATAATAATTATTTGAAAGTAATAATAATATACATTTTATAAATTAAGCAGCCATCAAAGTTAGACTAAATTCTACAATTAGACCATTTAAATGAGTTAAATAGTTTTTTTCAAATACTTGAGGAGTATATGCGTCAAATAAAGCTTTAATCTGACTATTAATTAATGCAAGTGGTTGTAAGAACATTGTTTTTATTGGAAAAAACGGCTCTTAGGTCTGGATATTCCTAAGTAATAATTCTTTTATATATATATATATATATATATTCTCTATCGGTTTAAATATTGTAATCCTAGCCGACAGAGATAATATAGATAAAAGAATTATTACTTAGGAATATCCAGACCTAAGAGCCTTTTTTACCAAATACCAATGTTCTTAGAACCACTTGCATTAATAGTCAAATTAAAGCTTTATTTGATGCATATAATCCTCAAGTATTTGAGAAAAACTATTTAACTCATTTGAATGGTCTAATTGTGGAATTTAGTCTAACTTTGATGGCTGTAATAAAATGTACAAAATTGTAATAATGTACATTTTATAAATAATATATTAACTTTTATAAATAAATTTCAAGAAATTGTTTGTGATAATAATAATAATAATAAAAATAATAAAAGAATAACTGTACTAATAAGTGTATGTGATGAAAGAATGATAACTTTAGTACCTGTTTGTGTAATGAATATTCCAATCCCGCCAATGCAACCAATAATTACATGTTTTGGAAAGAAATAAACCATATTTCCAATATTTAATTTCCCAAGCAAATAAAAACACGTTCCAACTATTATACTACTCACACCAAATGTAACAATTATTGTTGAAAATATTGCTTCTGTAGATAATCCTGCAATAATAAATGAATGAAATAATTATTGATATTAATTATCAAAATAAAAACAATATAATTATAATATACCTGGTTTCGAAGAAACAATATTGGCGATTATATGCATAAATGGTATATTTTCAACCATCATCATCCCCATAGCAGTGGGAAATTCTGACATTGTAGTCAAAAATATCTAATAGCAATAATAATAAATTTGTGAAATAATATCAAATTAAATTTTATTATAATAATTTCAAAAAAATATATAATTTCAACAAGCTATATAATATATGATTTTAAAATTTACAAGTTTAATATAATTTATTGAATACCTGACAAATTCCGCTAGAAAATAGGAACATTTGTACGCCAAGTGCCCCTCTAGATACATCTGTTGGAAATATTAAAGTTGATGGGAAAAATGCTTGTCCAAATGACATCGACAAAAATAGATTCAATGTTATTGCTATTAATAACCCTGGAGTTGATATGAAAGTATTCATAAAGCTACATTCATCTTTTATTGATTTGAAAAATAATGATATTTCTTGAAAAGATGCATTTGATATAGTTGTACTTGAATTGATTTGAGTATTATATGTTGATAGTGATTGAGTTGATCCGATTGAATTGTATGAATTGTTCACTGAAAAAAACTCTTTCAAATTCTCTTCGTCAAATTCACGTATAGGTTTTTCATGATTTATTGGTTCATTATTAGTAATGCCAGTATCATTTGGTATAGATTTGTGAGTTGAAGCTGATTGTGACTGTGATCTTACCCAGATTTTTCGCAATCCGGGTGTGCCACCCCACGGTCTTGGTGAATCTTGAACATTTGTATTTAATAGTGAAGGAGATTTCTTCAACAGTCCAGTCTTTTCTTCCATTTACCACACTAAAAATTAATTAAAAATGCAACAACAATGCGGTTACTTTATTCAGTAACAATATTTAATATTTACTTAGTTCACAATAAAATGACAATACTGTATGTGCATAAATTATGTATCTGTAATTGTCTATTCTGAAACTAATTGCTTTAATCACTCTTCTTTATTGGTACTGTTGTACTGTTGTACTGTTGTAGTGTTGAGTGTTGTAGAGTGTAGTAGTGTAGTAGTGTCGAGTGTAGTAACAAGTTAGTACAATACTGCTTTACTGCTTTTGCAAGTATTGTACAGTAGAGTTAAGGTATTGTAGTACACAATACTCAACTTATTTCTCTCAATATGTACAGTATGTATCACGTATCGTTTAAACAACCTCAAGAAGGTTTCAACAACAACAAAGAAGGGTAAAAAGGCCACAAACATTACTGATCATAACACTTTTAAAACTTGATAGGTTAACAGGTATTTCAACAATATATTAAGAATGTGTTTATATTAACTTTCGTGATATTAGCAATCTATTTTATAAATATAATCTTAGGATTAGATAAAATTAAGGCTACGCACGAAACTGAAAAGTTGAAAATTTTGAATCCCGAATCCCGGAAATACTATATACAATTTTCATTCTAATAAAACTTGCCAGCAGCAGTAATAAATAAGTACAGTTAGTAACTTTAGATCTGACCTAGTAGGTACAGTAACTTGCTGTTATTTTGGATGAGAAAATTTAATTTTCTAACATATAAATTTTAGTATTTTATGTACGATTTACGAGGAGTGAAGATAATCAGATCACGCAATCATTTATAATTTCATTTCTACCTTCTACATCTCATACTCGATATACATCGTCATTGTCTCGTTGCTCGTCGTTTCCTTACATTAGGCTCTACTGTATATTATAAAAGTATTCCATATACAGTCTTGGGGGTGAAATTGAACAGAACTTGTCATTGAGTAATTGGTCATTGTATCTGTCAAGTACTATTTTGTTACCATGACTTCTGTGGATGTTAGTAATTTACACACCAATTGGGATAGATGGTCACCAGAGGAAACACAAAAATTGAAAGCCATGCGATTATTGCTGAAAGATAAATTAGAGAATCGTCGTCAACTTCCAGATGTTGTTGGTTTGTGCAATAACAACAGTCATTATTTGTACACTGTGTATCTTATCTTGCATTATGACTCCAATTAACTTAAAAACTCATTTAATTATTTATGAAAGACTGCACACATCTGTTAACGATATTGAAATTATTGTAGGAGATCGTCGATTATTGCGCTTTTTGCGTGGACACGGAAATGATGTGACTAAAGCATGTAAAATGTTTACTGATTTTCTGCAGTGGAGGGATGATAATTTGGTTGATGAAGTTAGAGATGATATATTATTTGGAGGAAAATCGTCGCCTATGGAATTTCCTCATGGTCAAAAAATATTAGAGTTAGTACCTCAAATAGTCATTGCACATAATTTATATGATAAAACAGAGCATCCTATATCTTTGGAACTGTTTGGGTTCAGTCCTGATGTAAGTAGTTCTGAATTATTTTCCACATCTATGATTAATACAATTTTCTTTCAATATGTACATGATTTTAATAATCGTTAAAAATTTCCTTTATTACCATGTATGTCATCAACTTTTCACAAAAAAAATATTTAAAACTTTAGGTGGTTTTGAAGAGTGTTAAAAAAGAAGAGTACATCACATTTATGATTTATATGTTAGAATATAAAGTGTTAGTATTGGAGCAATTATCACATCAAAAGGAGTTAGACATTTTATCATATGATAATTTTGAAAAAATAAATGATAATCATATTCATTTAGATGAAAATATCAGTCATATTTCAACAATTCCAATGAGTAAATCTCAAAACTCTGCTTCACCTTATGGTGTGATATTATCGTGTTTGAGTATCCGAGATTTTAAAGGTTTTGGAATGTCTAATTTAGGATCTGATGGACAAACAGTTATGAAATGGGCTTTAGAAATCGCAATGAGTAATTATCCAGAATTACAATATCGTTGCCATATGATTAATGTTCCTTGGTTCTTTAGTACGATTTGGTTTGTAATTAAGCCATTATTAGATGCTAATATCATATCCAAATTGATTATTAGTAATGCAAACGATTCCATGTCTAACTTAACAAAAGATGTTAATTTACAAAATATTCCTGCTCGAGTAGGAGGTTTAAATGATGAATATAACACCCCATTTACATTTGATTTGAGTAAAAATGGTCCATTTTATTATGATGATTTTCCATATATTAATTCTTCTTCTATAATGGATACGATTAACCTAACTCGAAGGTTGAGTTCAAGAATTAGTTTAAGTGCAGCATCAGGAGAGATGAATACACGTGCTATACTACCATTGATACATAATCATAATGTTAATAAAAGTAAAAGTGCTTCTTTTAGTATAATTAGGAGATCAACATCAGATGGGGTTCATTTAAATAATGAAAAATATATTATTCCTGAAAATAATGATGAAATTAATAATAATAATGATATGAATAATAACATTAATAATAATTGTGAACAAAATGAAGATGAAAATATCTCTGTTTTAACTAATACTACCATAACTCAAAATCAATTTTTTGAGAATAATGATAGTAATAATAATCTGAATAATCCGAAACGTAAGAGAATAACAATGAAAAATATTTATCGTTTGTTTGGTATTAATAATAAAAATAATATCAAAACATCGCTTGATCGACATCAATCAACTTTATCAGCTAGTGAGATCTCAAATAACTATGAGCCTCCGATGGTCAGAAAAAAATTTAATTCTAATATAGAAAACCAATTATTTGGTGCAGATAATATTAGTGAAGACAGTAAGAATAATGATGTTGAAAATTATATTAGCAATAATAATAATGAAATTAAAACTGAAATTATGGAAGAAGTTCAAAATAATAGTGATATTATACAAATAAATGACACAGCATTTGATGAAAATAATTTACTGGCTGCATCAGATTTTGATAATGGCTCTTATACTCAACTCATGGTAAATTACCAAGCATCAATTATTCCTAAAACCTATGATGAAAATCGAATTATTATTGATAATATTCAAACCAATCCCATTTCAAATGTCGCAGGCGATGACGAACTTCTCAATAATATCCAAAGCATAGAAAGCAATAATAATAATAATAATTATTATTATTATAATAACAACAATAATAATATTGATACAATAGCAACTGATACTCTATCTCCAATAATCATGCCAGCTGAACCACAGCAAGGAGAAAATATTCAATCCTATCTGCAGCGCAGAACACCAGCAACAACTCCTCGTACATCGATCACAAGTGCCGATTATCGGTTGCATACAAGAGTGGATCCAAGAGAAAAAAATTGTTTTGTATTTTGTGGAATTTCTACTGAAAATTGGTTGTGTATATTTGATTGATAAGAATATTTATTTTTATATTTATTTAATATTATCAATATGAATTAGTTGCTGCTTTCAGTATTTCCTAATAACTTCGCACTCAACTCATCATAGTTTGATTTTATAATTGATAATACTATCTATACCAATATGGTATTCTTTAGAATTCGATGAAAGTCGAGGTTATGGAATTTTGGTACTCAATTAGCCTCGCTTGATCTACATCATCCCTTATCAAATGGGGAATCTTTGAATTGACCCTTCTCATCAAGTTTATTACCATTTACATCAGGGAAGGGATGATATTAAATGATGATGAGGTCGTCATCTTTATACATTTTATCAAACTTAAGTACCCTTGATTTTTAAGTATTCTGATCGAGGAAGAAAGCGTAGAGCTTAAGAGGGCTCACTGTTATATTTAATAGATTGTTCCTCTTCTTTAGTTTACTTGAGATGACCATTAATACGTGATACCGGGAATGAATGAATGCAGGTATCAGCGGTAAGACCAGAATAATAAGGAATGAATGTAAACGTCAATGATGAAGAAGAAGCGATTGAGCATAAGAGGGCTTCCTGTTATGTTTTTAGTTTTTCCCTCTTAATTATTATTGATGATTTGCTCAATGTTTAGATCAATGATTTGCTCAATTAATTTTCATTAATTAATTAAGTCATTAAAAATTGAACAAAATAATTTGAAATATCTATCAGCCATAGTTTTCGACTTAAGCAAATCAATCAAGTACCAAGTTATTGTGAAACAGTGAAACATTTGCTTGTCAACTATGAAACTATTCCTGTCAATTAATAAACAAACTAAATTATACACTAATCTGAAAAATAGAATTAACTTTCAGACTTTT
This sequence comes from Epipyxis sp. PR26KG, assembly GCA_015144975.1. Lineage (NCBI taxonomy): Eukaryota > Chrysophyceae > Chromulinales > Dinobryaceae > Epipyxis > Epipyxis sp. PR26KG. The sequence continues at coordinate 11,427 of VKHH01006252.1, forward strand.
CAGCAAGTTAATATATCTACTTCAACGGATAACCAATATATATCTTCTGATACAAGTGGTTCAAGTAATGAACAAGGAAACAGTCAAAACTTTAATCAATTTGATCTTAAACAAAGGATTTTAGAAGAGTCGTTAAAAAATGTTGGACTATACGGTTGGAGTGATGAGAGTATTGTTAGGGCTGTTAATACTTTGAATATGCCAAGTTTGACTTATAAGATGATATCTCGAGGTCCAGTTGAAATAGTTGAATTGTTTTTAACAAAGAAAAGAGAATATGTGAAAGAGCAAATTAAAAAACTTGAATTCGAAACATCTGATGACAAAAAATTATTGTTAGCAATTGAATATAACTTCATCTACTTACAACCATATATATCTAATTGGCCATCTGCTATTGCGTTGCTAGCTTCCCCGACTCAACTTCCTTACACTATTCAGATATTACTGGACATCGCAGATGACTTATGTCTTATTTCAAACAATAGATCAACACGTTTTGATTGGTATACTGATCGTGCATTATTAATGTCACTTTATTGTAGTTGTGAGCTATTTTTATTGACAGATTATTCGGAAAATATGAATGATACAAGGTAAACATAAAATTATTTTATGCGAGTTTGAAGTTTCATTTTGATATTAATCAATGTTTATAGACAATTTTTGCACCAAAACTTTAATGTATATACAAGTCTTAAAGAATCGTCATTGGCGCGGTTTGGTATACAAGATATTATAGAAAAAGTCATCAGTTATACATCTTTGAAAAATAACAAATAGTTAAACTTTTATATTACTAACTTGTGGTACTACATTGGATTAAATATTTTTTCAAAAAATCTGCTGACTTCTGCTTTTATATTATATTGAGCTATCTGTTGGAATTCTTGGAGACAAGGATTTGTTTGATGACGAAATCGAAACGCGTAGAGAGTTAATGAAATATTTATCACCTTATTAATAGTTAATAAATAATGGCGTGATGTTAAATATCGAAAAATCATTTCAGCTTTGAAAGTTATACTCTCTTACACAAGAAGAGAGTGTAGTTTTATTGTTACGCTCTATTTCAATTTTATTGTTCACTAATACCCATATTCGTTCAATAAATTTGAAATTTACTGTGAAATTAATGTCAATATTGAAAATAAAAAGATCGCAAAAAATCTAGGGGAGACTCTGAGATACTGTATATACTATATCTTCCCTACAAATTTGCCAGCTTTATGTATTATTTCGTTGCTTTTTCTACATAAAAAATAGAAATTTGAGCAAAAAAGGAGAAATTAAAAAACGGTTACATAACTTGTTATATTATAGTATAAGCGAAATTAACATTAGCAATTATCGGTAATAAAAGAGCACAAAACCAATCTTAGATATTGCACGTTGGAACATTCCCATCAGAATTTTTCCAAGAACACAAAATTGTTGGTGTGGTGGGTGTGATGAATTGATGAACAGAGAGAGTTATTTCTTCATGTTTACTTTTCTGGGTTGAAGTTATAATTCAGGATAAAACTTAAGATATCAATTAACAATCCTCGTTGTATCCCCGCACTATTGAAAAATTCAATTATACCATATTATTCTCTTGTTACAGTAATTGATATGAAGATTGAAATGAAGAAGTTTCACGCTTACCAAACTATTCCAACTGTCGATGAGATTGGTAGTAACAAAGAATATTCTCAAAATAATATGGATGGAAGTACTCATGCTGATTCATATTTCAACAGCAAAAATAAAAGAATAATGTACCTAATATCATTTGCCGTCATTATTTTATCTGTTTCACTGTTATCAATTGTCTATATGACGTCACATGGCATCAGCGGACCAACGGACAGTGAGTTGTTAGGCTCTAGTCGAAGTATTGACAACAGCATTACATACTGTCAAACGGAGTGTGACAATCCATGTATTACTTACTCGTCTCCAAAATACGGTTCATTATGTTGTGATTCAAAACGACACAAAGACGGTTCAACTACTTGTGACCAAACTATTTCAAAGAAAGGTGTATGCTACTGCGGAAACAGCACACCACAGCTTTTAAAACAAGAACAAAATGAACAAAATGAAGAGGAGGATTATGCAGATTACTATCGTAGAAAATATGATCCAACTTACAATGGGTAAGACTTTTCACTAATATTATATTTTCATAACATTTCGTCTTACATCAAGAATTCCAAAAATATGATATTTGATATTTGCTTTAGTCCATCAAGTGGAAGTGGTGGTAAAAGTGACAAAGGGTTAGATAAGAGTGGTGGAAGTAATGATAAATCTACCAGTAAAGGCGGAGATACTAAATCAACCGACAAATCCACAGACAAATCAAAGTCTGATAGTTCTTCTTCTTGGTGGAATCCTTGGGCAAGCCGAGCTCCTACTTCACAACCTACTCCTACTTCACAACCTACTCCTAGCGTTGCACCAAGTTCGAAACCAAATACCCCAACTGAGGATCAAATTATCAATGATATTGACAAAACAGTTGATACTATTGATTCGTCCACCGTGAATGATGCGGTAAATGATGTTATTGATACAGTTGATGCACATGCAGACGAAGTTGAGAAAATTGTTAATGATCGTGCTGATGAAGTCGAAAATGCTGTTGAGGATCATGCAAATGATGCTGCAAACATTGTCTCTGATAACACGGACCTTATTCCAGTTAGCCCAAATGACATCGACAAGGCTGTTGATACTATTGGCGTTACACCAAAAGATGTTAAGGATGGAAAGAAAGAAGTTGGTAAAATTGCTGGATCAATTGGTATTTAGAAAATAGGTGGATAAGTGATCGATTCGATGAAAATGTTAGTTAATTGAAGTTAGTTCAACGAATTGCTCAAATTAATGATAATAATTAATAGTTAATTCGTTTTATGTTATATGATATTTAGTTTATTTAATATTCGCTCATTTTGGTATGACAATTAGACAATACGCTTTAATTTATGTGAACAATTAAAAATCTTCGGTGAGTGTGAAAACATTCTCTTGTTTCGATGAAATGTTAGTTATCTCTGAATTCACTTTCACATTCTCTTGTTCATCATTTGACACGGTAAGATTTTTTAAAATCGAAATATAATCGAAAGATTTAGGATCACCAGATGCAACAATTAAACCGTTCTAATGGGAAAAAATTAAATATAAAAATATTGTTTCTGAAACTAGCATTGAATTTGTAACTCACCTGATCAAATACAACACAGAATGGAACAGAATTAAAACCGAAGGAAGTTTTAGCTTGCTCTTTTCCAGTAAGATCCATGAAAAGATGTATCAATCCATCCCAACTTTATACATATAATTTTAGTGGTCATAAATAAAAACATACGGGAAACGGGAAACAAGATGATAACATAATTTTATTAATTTGTACAGTAATAAATCAATTTGGCACTACTAATAATAACGCACTTACTCAGCGCTTAGATCTTTCACATCTTCCTCGTTTCCTTCTCCTTGACTTAGAGCACAAGCAATAAACATTGTATCTCCATTTTCTAAAGAGGCTGCGTTTTGATTCATTTTTTCCAATGCTGCGGGACAACGAACGCATCTTCAATCAACATAAAGCATGCGAATATAAATAAAAGCATGCGATAGATTAAATTTTATACTTACTTTGTATGCCAAAAGTCGATCACACCAGCTTTTCCATGACAAAAGTTGCTCAATGATGTTGATAAACCATTCTCATTAGATAAAACTAAAACATTGATCTCAGGTAATGAACTCATTTTTATTGGCGTTCAATTCAATTCTTCCAAGCTGCAAATTTTGGTCTTTTATTATAATAAATGATTTACCTGATTTTTTCAAAGTTTAAAATCCTTATCGTAAAACAATAAAATATCTTTATGTTTTAAAGTAAATTCAAAATAACAAATTGGAACAAAATATCAGTATTCACTCTCTAATTCTATCAAATATACTTTGAAAATATCTTTATAGTATTGTGATCAAAATAATATCCGTTGCTTTTGAAGTAATTAATCAATTAATTAAAATATAACAAATAAAACAACAAATATTGCTTGCAAACTTGCAAAGCAACGCAGCGGTTGAACAGTATAGTGTGTGATGAAGACTATTAGCATCGAAGTGGATAACAGTGCAATTGCTGATATAAATAATTCAATAAATTTAAGTAGCCACGGAACACTAGAAGAAGATGTTTGGCATTTCAATACAAGAAATATAATAGAGAATCAAAATTTATTATCCGCGTACAGCAATAATTGCGGTATTGCTTGCTCTGTCAGTAACATGGAAGATTTGGGAGATATTGAAAATCAAAAAGTTACACCAAGCATCCTCAATAGTAAAACAGATAACTTTGATAGAAACGATTTGCAATCAAATACAAATGACCAAAGTAATAGTAACTCTAAATATTCTGCTGGTATAGCGCAAGTTGAGTGCTCTTTAGTTTCCGATTCTGTAACTAATAGAACAGATTCAATAACTTCTAAAGTAATTGCGGACTTGAAATTGCGTCAAAGAAAGCAAGATGGATTAGTTTGTTTTCTTACATCACAAGTTGATAGGAAAAAGCAATTGTTATTAGCTTCTCGTTTACAAGCTGAGCAATATTTACTCGAATTAAATGTTAAAAACAATGAAATAATCGAATTGAAAAATGAAGTAAAAGATTTAAAAGATATTGTTCGTGAAAATAATGGGAAAATATCATTACTGCAATATCGTTTATCAAAATCTAATGTAAAGAATGATATACTTATTAAAAATAATTTAAATGAAAATGATGGTGTGATTACATATAATAATCGCAATAACGATAGTAGGGATATGCAGGCATGGTTAATGCATTATCAAAAGTTTCATCATATTATGAATAAAATAATGAAAGAGAATCCACCAATCATAAATATTTTAAAATCAACAAAATCTAGAGAAATTCAATCGATAGATAACATTATTCCACCTGCAATACATAATTCAATTAATGGAATTTCGAAAAATTATCAATTAGAAAGAAGTGAAACAAAAAAATATGATCAAAATAAATTTGAAAACAAAATCACGCATCCACCATCACATATAAAATTACCAACAAATCTAAATACTTCTTCTGAAAATGAATCTATTCAAGCATATAAAGCATTAATTCGCAAATTGGAAGAAGATATCATAACTGCGGCAATTATTAATGAACCTCCGAATTTAAATAATAATAATAAAAATAAAGTTGATGATATATCTCGTTTGCAAATACATGATTTGAATGAATTTAATTCTGTGAATGCATTACATCATATTAATAATAACCATCACCAGGAATTATTAAGAAGTAGTCACAAAAGCAGAAGCAATATACATCATAATTTTTCACAAAAAGAATTAATTTCTTCCTCTTCTGAAATGAAATCTATTGAATTATTGAAAAATACTAAAGAAAGTTCGAATAATGTTGATAATGGACTTAATCGTACCGATTCCATGTCTCAAAATAAAGTAATTTCCATCGACTTTAATCACTCAAACTTAATAAAAACAGATATTGTTCATATAAACAATAATACAACCCGAACTAGTAGTCATGCTATCCCTGGAACAAACAGTAAAAATGATGTGAAAAGTATTCTCCGTCGTTTCGTACAAGAAGATAATCACAGAAAAGATTTTTTATCTATCCCTACTACATCATCTAATAATATGAATATAACACCAACCAATGGTTCATCTCAACTTCGAGTTTATACAACAAATAATAATAAAGAAAATCATAGTATTAATTCAAATGTAACTAAACATGATAAATATTTTCATGAAAACAATCTAACAACCAAGAATAAATTTGTTACAGAAAAAGAAAAAATGAATAGTGTTACTTCTAATGCTTTTTTATCACCAAGATCATTTCGAGAACACATGAATCGAATGAAAAGTGAAAATAATAAAATTAAATCTGATATTAATCGATTTAAAGGAACACTGGAGGTATTTACATATTGTTTTATTGTTTACATTTCCTCATTATTTACATAAACCAATTTCTATTTTTAACTAAAGAATTATTTGTTTTTAGACCCTTCACCAAGACGATCTGAAGCAAGCGCGCATAGTATTAAATAATAACCATTAAATATACATAATTTGAGAAGACTTACTGTTATTATATGTATTAAATTCGTTTATTTATTTTGTTTGATATTATTCTTTAAAAAGTTGATTTATGTTGAAAGTGAATTTTATTTAAAAAAAAATTAAAGTTTATAGTACAAAATAGGCTTTATTAAACAATCCAATTTATTGATCTACTTGTACATTTATATTTTCACAGATTAATCTAAAAAATAATAAAAATAAAATGAGAAATGATAGAAAGTTTGAAAATGAGCATATCAGATTGTTGGGATATAGAGTTGGCTGCATTGAACGCAGACTACTCAGCTCTACAATCTTACTACAATAATAGCAAATATACCCGCCCAAAGCAACTAATACTCCTTACATTTTACTTTTCAGTATCAAGGCAGTTTAACGAACGGGATTGAAGTGATGTAAAAATTAATGAAACTTACAGGAGAAGGTAGTTCTTGCTCAAGCGAGAATTGTATCTCTTCCATCGATATGAGTTATGACCGTTCATCAGAAATAACCACCAGTTAAAAGAAAAACCTTGGTACATCCTATAAAACAGCATTGATAAAGTCAAATATGAAAAATCGATGCACTGTAGATAAAATTAGCTTGTCAGATTGTTGGGATATAGAGTTGGCTGCATTGAACGCAGACTACTCAGCTCTACAATCTTACTACAATAATAGCAAATATACCCGCCCAAAGCAACTAATACTCCTTACATTTTACTTTTCAGTATCAAGGCAGTTTAACGAACGGGATTGAATTTGTGTGAAATTAATATGATGCTTACATGAAAAGGTATCACCTCCGTCAATTGATCTCATCTTTAATACATTGAAGCTCTACAATCTTACTACAGTAAATTAAACGAAAATATACCGGTCCAAATTGACTACTTTCCTTCTTACAGTACTTTTAAGTATAAATGACCATATCGATTCTATTATACATCCTAGTGAAATAAGTGAAATCATCCAACTTATGAAGCAGTTTGATCAAACAATAATCCATTGTCCCATTTGCATGACTTATCGCTCTGAATAAGTAGTTATTACCCCTATAATTGTACCATGCTTTTTTCTTATTTATAGAAATTGGAGAGAAACGAGAATTTCTATAAATATTAAAATAAAGCATGGTACAATTATAGGCGTAATAACTACTTGAATAATCTTTGTACCTTGTAATTTGCATCTAACACAGGTATTTTTTTTATTATGTATGGCAATGTATCGTTCATCTTAAAAGAAGGAAGATGGTCTTGATGCATATCTTCTATGAATAGAAGAATGTCATAAATGCCACAGTATTCTGTAGTCTTTAATTATTCAGAGCGATAAGTCATTGATACTGATTTAAGAACTGACTTTATGTATGATCGGTGTTATGTATTAAGTATCTCATCCATCATCCATCAGTCATTGTGAGCATCCCTATAAATCTTATTATCAAATTGATACTTGATACATACATAAAACTTACTGGCATTGCTGATACGCATAACTACTATATGATGATGATAAAGACAGGTTTTTGTAAACCATCCATTTTTATTTCTCATTAATTAATTCACCTTCGCGAGAAACATTTTAGATTCATCTCATCTCTTTAACTTCTCATATATCTATTGATTTGATTGAATTTGAAATATAGATTTTTTAATATTTTATATAATCCAATGCCCCAAAAAATTAAAAAATGGAACGAAATCAACATCCAATCATATACATTCATACTTTTATTAACTTATGAAAAGGATATAAGGTAAAGCACAACTATAACAAAAAACAAAAATTATAACAAAAACCGGATAGTCATTCATTCTACCACCAACAGTAGCAATATTTCAAAGTCCCTAATCAATCAATAAGTTAAAGTCGAAAAATTATTTTATCTTCGTAGTTTTTTTGTTTTGTTAACTCAATGTAGTAGGAGCTCATTTAATTATCACAAGCAATAATTAATAAATACAGGAATTGATAACTTGAAACTTGATCCCGGATCGTGTTTGCTGTTTGAATATACTCTACAAATATATATACCGTTGTGTTATAAATAATAATTTTTCCAATAAAATTGTACGATTTATTCCGATAATAATCGATAAATATCATGTCAGACAGTGAAGATGATATTCCAATTGCTGTGCTAATGAAAAGAAGGTCGATTGCTGACAAAAATGGAAGCAACACTAAGAAAATAGCTACTGAAGCCAACGTAAAAACAATTAAAAAAGATAGTGGAAGTACAACAAAAACCACGTCGAAATCATCAAACTCATCGTCACATTCAGGTGCTCTATCAAATGATTTTTATAACATAACAAAGAAAGGCTATTTAGTGCAACAACTGTTGGTAAGATGGTGGTATGCAATACAGTGGCCCAAACCTGAAGAAATAGGTGAGGTACCACCAGGTTATGAATCGTTGGAAGGTTTTGAAGGAGTTTACATAAGCACTAGGGTAAGTTGTTATATCATAATACCGATTATTATTAATAACTGTAGTTAAACCTAACCAAAATATCTGATTTATCAAATTAATTAAAAATATTTCAGACTGATACACTTGGACGCATATTAGATTTGCGGAATAAAGATAATAGTCCTTGTTTAACGAATCTTTCAAAATATACTTCAGCAAAACTAAAAGAATTGTGTATAAAAGCAATAGAAGAACAAATCAAACAATTGAGAGAACATGAAGGAGATGATACAGCACTTGAACCCATCCTTAAGGACGAGTTGAAGACGGTAAATAATATGTAATATATTATACTTTAGATTAATTTCTGTTAACTTAATCATTTTTCATCAACAATTATAATCATTAAATTTATATACATTGGTTTATTAGGTTAAAAATATTGATCCAGCTAGTGCAGACAAAGAAGCTAAGAAGTATTCATTCTGATATTAAAATGATATATAAACTAAATTGAAATATTGGAATAATTTTGGATTTTTTTAGTATGTAATATTTGATTTTAATTTTTTTTAAATATATTATAAAAAGAAATAATTTTTTTTACTTATTTATGAATAAAAGAAATGATAAAGTGAATTGAAGCAATTGATCTACCAAACAATAATAATAAATTTCTATGGATCTGTTAATATCTATATGTTGTTATAATGTATGCAGAGAATCACTTGACTAAATAGTTGTATAATTCTAACAAACACTGAAATCGTTATTTGATTCCCATAATTAAAACAAAGTTAAATTCATAATTAAAATTAAAACAATGCAATATTCACTGAAAAACAGGTTAGTTCATAATATTATAATCTAAACTATTCATAAAATTGGTGAGGAATGGGACAAATAGGATGAAATTGAAAAGGAGTTGAATTATACTCATAATTTATGGAAATACTATAAGAATGAAGAAATAAACGATTTGATTTTCTTTTATTATTTAATTTATTATTATTATTATTTCCATCATTTTTACTCGTTTCAAACAAAATATTTGATGAATTGAGCAATTCGTTGATTATGTTATTAGAAAATGGAAAATGATTCGAAACAAATAATTTGTTCATTTTAAAATCGCCATATTGGCGATCACCAATGATTGGTAAACCATGTGAGCTACACTGATACCTTAATTGATGACTGAACCCAGTGTGAGGAGTTAGTTCAACTAGCAAAATATTATGATTCATTTTATGAATAAATTTAACCTTTGTCTCAGCTATTCGTGATTTATTATTTAATCCATTGCTATCCATCATATCCTTCCAAGTCATCAGCGGCATTTTCAAATAATCATTATTCGAAATTGATGTACAATTAAATACTAGTGCATAATAGGTTTTTTTGATCATTCTCTTTTGAAATAAACTTTTTATTATTTTTGCTATATCTAGATTCATACTGGCTAATATCAACCCGCTAGTTCCATAATCTAATCGATTAATTAACCAAATTTGAATATGTTGTTCAATATTATTTTCTAAATGATACGAACATGAATATTGCTCTTTTTTCTCATCATACGGTCCATTGAAAAGTACAGAATTTTTCTTGTTGATTTGATTGACTGATTCTGGATGTGATAGCATATCAATTGGTTTATTAATTGCGCATAATCCGTTAAGATCTTGTAAAATTAATTTTGATCGACGGTGCAAAACGTAATTAATAATATTCATCCGCTAAATCTCAAGACTCAAGACCACATGTAGATGCGTAGATGCTGCTTGCTCAATATTTGTGTTCAAAGCCTACAGCAGCTATATATAAAGGAAACGGAATTCACACAGTACAGTATAATATGTGCGACACAGATATAACAATCCACCGAATGTCAAATAATCCACCTTTTTTTTTGCATATTTTTTTTCTCTCATCACTCATCACTCTCACCCAAAATGCTTTTTGTAGAAGATAAAATACATATCAATGAATATAATTCTAAGCAATTGGCAATCTTCAATCTATTTTAAAATTAACTGATTGTATTATGGCGAGCCTTTCTGCTGGGAATATTTTTCAAAACACAGATTTTCCTGCACACACATCGTTCATTCATACATAACTTACATTATTTACAAAATAAGAAAATAAGTTACTCCAATTCAACTTTATTCTGTACGTGTACGCGTACGAATCATTATCAACAACCGTAAAATAAGTGATTATTATTGCTCTACTACTTCTTATGGGACTAAAAATATTTACCAAAATAAGATATTGTTTAGAAAGCAAAAAGCAAAATCAGACAGTAAAAAGTATGTCAAAATAGTATGTCAAATTTCCCAACAACAAAACATATTCATAACACAAATAATACTGTATCTATCTATTTATTGAGTGCTACAATAATGTCACATTCACATGAGGCGCAATAATATGGCTCGTGCTCTTTATGTCCGTGTGTCCAAGGCATTTCTTCATCACTATCAACAAATTGTTTATCATGCTCTCATCCATTAGCCACCCATATAATACATGGGTATTTGGTAACACACACTGCCACGAACGAGCAATCGTTTATCCCTGCTGGTGCGCAACAACAGTTGCATCTTCCACAACATCAGTTGCCAATCACCAACAACAACTTGGTAGCTCCAGTAATCCATCAAGCACCACATGCTGCTGTACAACTAGCACTGAACAATAGCAACAATAATAGTGGAAATAAGCCAAACTATTTGGCTTCAACAAAATCACTATATTCAAGAGCCAAA
>VKHH01006253.1:0-22755 GCA_015144975.1 Epipyxis sp. PR26KG
CTTTGATAATGTTAAACAACGTTTCATAATGTAGTTCAGGCAAAAGATGGTCGGAGTTGTTAGCATCATGTACAAGTGGAGTTAAAAGTTCTTGAATCGCGGCGGCAGAGAAGTGACTGTCATTGCGGTTAGGATTCTTGTCTTGAAGTTTCTGGAAGACTTGTTCAGAAGAGAGAGTGGTTGGCGGTGTCCTATCAAGAATAATACTAGCAGCTTTGGAAAAGTTACCTTCTTTAATGTGGTGTGATAAAAATATAAATTAATGAATGAAAAGAAATGGATTTTTCTTGCCTTTTATCATCACATAACTCTTAAACTATCGAAAATTGAAGTGAAAAAGACTTCGGTTCTTTGGCTGATAGGAGACTTACTAACTTATGATGTAATAGCATTAGAAAGAGATTTATCTGAGCAGATATTTAAATGATCTACTGTAAATTATAGAACTTTTCACCGAATCAGAACGTTTATGAATTTTTTTTATTATTAATTGTCTTTGATCATCACAATAACATTTATGAAATTAACAAAAGCAAATCAATAATAATGGAGAAAATCGAGCTCTTGTCATTCGCCAATTGTAACGATGATTCTATCATTATAATAATTTCATAATTGTGATTGATATGAACCATCTTCACTTGAAAACATGGCATATCAATTCTAAATCATGAAGTTAACTTCATTCGCATGATTGGCCATAGATAAATGAATGTTTGATATCATAATTGCTTGATGATTTGATGATAAAGTTATAATATCCTACAAGCAAAGGATCCATTTCATTAAAAAAATAATGTTAATTGAAAATATGAAATTATTACTTACCTCATCACAGAAGAGCATTCATGGGTGAAATTATGGATGAAATATCTTTTATTGAAACTTGTCATGATTGTCTAATTCTCATAATGAAGAATGATCCTCACCATTCATCACTTTCTTCATAATAAGCTTTTTATAATCATTAAATGAACCATCGAATCTCTTCACACTTCTCTTCGATAATACCCATAAATCACCTCCTAACAACATGCCACCTAACTTCTTATTCTCTTTCTCATTGACTTTTGATTTGGTTATCACACGATTCACAAATGCTTCGTCATGACTTACCGCGATTATACCACCCTAACAATTATAATAACATAAAAATAGTAAATATAACATATATTCATTAGTACCTTGAGCATCCATAGCACATACAGTTAACATCACACAATCTCAAAGCATCACACGTTACAGCTAATTAATCTCAAAATATTACACAATCACCATCATTATCATTGACAAGGATGGCATGTAATGGAATCATAAATATACCTCAAATGTCTCCAGTGCCTCACATAACGCTCTTACAGTATCTGCATCCAAGTGATTGGTTGGCTATCAAATATAAAATTAAAAAATAAATGATAATCTATGTGAATATAATTTATATAAAATAATATCCAATAAAAATCAATTACTCATCCTAATATCAGGGTATGAAATGATATCCAATTTTCAGAATTCAACAGATGAATAACATATTATACTTCAAACATTCCTTCGTAAATATTACATAAACAGTACTATTATGTCATGATTTTGAAGTGCAAGCAGAACACGAATTGCTCAAATTAAGATTCTTCATATTGAAAGTGTTGGCATATCGATTGTCCAGATGAGGTACTTAGTTTATTAACATATCGCATTATTCATCGGTGAACAAGCACCTAATGGTTGCTTGAACCCTACGGTATCTGCAAACGAGGTTACAACACCTAAAGTCAGTCGATATGCAAACACTTCATTTTGCAAAGAATTCCACCAAAGTATAACACATGCTTTTATTCAATATTTAAATTAAATAGCAATTATAAGTAAGCGCATAAATGAGGAAATATATTAATGAAACTTCCCAGAATGTTTATTATTGATGATCATTGGATAAAATACAATTATATGACTAGCATTTGATAGCATCATTATTATTAAGATACCTCATCGAGAATCAACAGATCAGGTCTTTTGTATAATGCTACAGCCAATGCTACTCTCATCCTTTGACCTCCACTTAAGTATTTAACAGGTATCGTTGCCCGTGGTCCTTGCACTCCAAAATTAGACAAATAACTCCTTTGGGCGGTTTCTTCTTGTCGTGTACCAAGGTCATGCAGACCAACAGCAGATGATTCTTCTTGTGGTAAACGTCGCATATGATCCTAAATAATGGTATAGAATAATATTAATTATGTTTGAATGTTAATATTATTGTTAATATTATTGTTAATATTATTTAATAGTAAATAGAAACTGCGTGTTTGTGTGTCTTAGAGTTATAAAAAAATTAATTATAATATTATTTAATTTAGAATAATATAACATAATTAAATAATTAAATAGTCATTTTAAAATTATTTATTTAAGTGATTATTATGATGCATACCAAAGGACTCAAATTAGGATCTAATTGTTCTCCTTTATAATGATGCTGTTGTAACATTGTGATTCTGCAGCCAGTATGTCTTGTGACTTGACCTGAACTTGGACTCGCCTCATTCATAATAATATTTAATAAACTAGTTTTTCCACATCCATTTTTCCCTAATATCGCAATTCTTGCCCTTGGTGAGATACAAAAATCAACATTTTTGAATAAAGATTCCTCATCCGGAGACCATGAAAATGACACATTCTGAATGCTGATAAGATTCTCATTCGGATCAAATACACCATTTGGTTTAGGAAATGTCATAACTAATTCGCTGTCTTGTTCAACTGTTTCCACTTCAACTAAACTTTCTAATTGCTTTATTTTCATTTTCCTCTGAAAAAATTATTATTATTATTATTATTATAAACAATACTAATATAATCATCATATCATCTAGAATAGGGTATTCCTAAATCACTTATAAACATTTGAAAAAAATATTAAATTCTCTGATTAATTTTGTATCAAATAATCTCAATGACTCTTCTTTTTCTAACCTGTGATTGATGGGCGGGATTATCATATTTCTTCCCTTCACGTGCAATAAACTCTCTTAATTTTTCTTTTTCCCTTTCATATGCTATCCTTGCTCGTTCCTGTGCTTTTTTTTGTTCTTCAACTGTGTTTTCATATGTCGCATAATCACCAGAATAATGAGTAAGGGCAGATTTTCGTTGCCCTAAAATAAGAATGTTGCCAAATAAAACCCTTCAATAATGAATATAATACACAATGTCGATGTATTATGTGGAAAATAGAGCCTCTATATAATATATTATAGACACAACATGCAATAATTGAGCAAAGCTATGCTGGATTACCTGATAAAGTCGATTTCAATTCGAGTATGTCCGTACAGACTTCAGTCAGAAATACTTGATCATGTGATACAATGACTGCAATGCCGTTAAACTGTTGTGTTAACCAATTCTCAAGCCATACCAAAGCATGCAGATCTAAGTGATTGGTAGGCTATGAAACATAAATATCATTATTATGAATATCAATTAATCGCAATAATAATCGATAAAAATTATATGATATTTATATTTATATGTTAACAGTGTAAAACGAAGTTCAATGCTCAAAATATATATACATACATATATATCACGATGGTGAAATGGATCGATGGTGACGGTCAGGATTATTTATTAGCAGATATTCAGTTTGGGAAAATTGTGAGCGGTTAAGAAAAGTACATATATATAAATATATATAGTACATATATGTTATATGCAAAGCATAAATTGGACGTTCTCTTTTCAAAATTAATTGAGGATTCGTATCTATGTTGCAGTAGTGTAGCTCACCTCATCTAAAAGAAGCAAGTTTGGATTGACAAAAAGTGCTGCTGCCAAAGCTGCACGCATCGCCCATCCACCACTTAAGCTGTTCGTTGGTTTATCCATCATTTCATTACTGAACCCTAATCCATCCAATATTCTACGAGCTCTAGCTTCTGCTGTGTTAACGCCAATGGCATCCATACGCTCATAACATTCCGCCAAAGCAACTTCAATGTTGACTCCTGTGGCAGGGAATTTGATTATAATTATAAGCCATAAATTAACAGTAGAAACTTATAGGATTATTATCACGATTACAACACACCTACATACTCAGGAGGGATAGGATCAGTGTCGTCACTTGTTCGATGAAGACAAGCGACCAACTTTGCTTCATCTTCTAACAATGATGTTCTCTCTACATCAGCTCGCAACACCCACTGCATAGGAGAATCACTATCTCCTTCAACATGCTGATCAACTAGTAATATTCTTAAATGTGTCAAACCGTCAATTTTATAATTTGCGATGTATCGCATCAGCGTCGATTTTCCTGATTGAACACAATAAAAAAAGTCATAACTAGAATTTAATAGTTAGAATATACTATGTGAATAATGGATACTGTTTTGAAGAAGTTGAAATCGACTTCACATTTTAAAAAATCATTTCATTCATATATGTAATGATATAAATGGTAAACAAATAAAAACAATAATAATAATAGCGATTATTACCGGCTCCGTTTTTCCCGATCAAACCGTATCTTCGATTTGGTGCTAAAGTAAGTGACGCATCAGTGAGAAGATCTGCAGTACCAGAAGGGTGTGGTATACTGAATCGTTCAATATTTACTCCGGTCATTGCTTGTCTACCTGCTGAACGATTTGCGCGAATTGCAGCCATTCGAGCTCTGGACAGTTCCTCTTCTGCTGCAACTCGTACTGCAGCTTCTGCACGAAGAATTTTATTAAGTTGCTCATTTTCTTTCCTCATCTTACGAATTTGTCTTTGAGTGGTTGGGGCATTAGCCATATCCATTGCACTGTTGTTGCCATTCATGTCTCCATCTTCACCAGCTGCACCTTTCAAAACAACCCCACCATAAGTTCTCTTTTCATTACCAATATTTGTTTGATTTATTATTTTAATTGGTGCTGATAGAAGAAGTGGAATATCCTTTTCCTCAGTAGATTTAACAATACTAGATTTCAAACCTTTAATTCAACAAAACGTTCCATAAAATTGCAGAAAACCATAATATTGCGGCATAACAAAATAGCATACAGTACATATTGTAGTAAAGGTAATGATATTTGCGATGATACAGCAAATATAATTAAATTTGTAATTTATAGAGCATTTCTATCACTTTCGTATTTTTTACTGTACCTGATCCACCAAACGCCATTGCGACTTTTTGACAGCAAATTTCCGTATCATTAGATGATGAAGTTATTTCTGCATCAAGCAAGAATGGTCCGATTGTTTCTAATAGTGTAGGAACTGATCTTCTTTCTGGAATACTCATATCTTCTAAAATGTTAACAAGATAAGACAATAAATCTTCATCAGAAAATGGAGGTAAAATATCAGCCAAGATTTCCCCAACATCATAAGCAGACATGATATATCAATTACGAATTACAGGAATTCGCTTAACACTGGAAATTTTTAATTATATTTTAACAGTACAATCAACGACTTCATCCTCATCAGCAAATTTTTTTGAAGGAGTTTTTGTGTGTGTGTGTGTGTGTGTGGGGGGGGTAGTTGCTTTATTTCATTCATTAACGTTAAAGTTGTTATTCAGAAAATAAAAATTCAAAGAAGCAAAAAGTAAAGATCCGTATTTCAAAGCTTTGTGCCTTTTTCAGCGAGTAGAGAAGACATTATTGATCTCAATGCAGATTATTAAATGATGAGTTCAACACTAAATCGGTGAATAAATTTTAATGCAGGAAACACTAAGTGCACTTGAGAGTTTCCAAGGAAACTACCGAACAGTTATTGTTACGTGATTTAATTCGTTCAGTCATTTAAATAAATTTGGATATGAATGACTAATAACTTAACCTTAGATTGGATTTTACCAATTTAAACTTAGATAAAATACTGGCATACCAATAAATAATCATCAAAAGTGTTGGTAGCACTAAACATATAGTGTAATAAGATTTGCACAACAATAATAACACTTGATTCAATTAATAAAAGATATAATAAATTATTTCATATTGCAATAACATCCTGTATTTTCGGGGAAAATAAATATATTTTTCAATGAGTAACGAAGAAGAGCAGTTAAGATTTCAATGATATCTCAATGCTATTTTTTCTCGGACTACTAATACTTCCCCCATCATTGACATTATAAACCGAATCGTTGCTTTTTGTCATAATATTACTATTTGAATTATTCATAATAATATTTGGATTGCTTCTATTAGAATTAGAACTTGCTCTGTTAGCTATTCGTTTCATAAATTGCAATTGTTTTTGCTGTGGCGACCGATCAAGCATTTGTTTTCCAAACGTGAATCCACCAAAACCTGGACTTGGTGATCTTCCATCAGATGGTTTCTTCCCTTGTGGGGAGGATGAAGCAGTAGGAACATTGCTAAGATTAGCATAATGTCCTGGACCAGGTGATGACAGTCTCTTTGAAACTTCTTGTCTTATAAAATGATTTTCAATTGATCTATATGTGCTGCAAATATTATTCATTCATTCATTCATTTATTAGATAAATAAATAAATATAAATTAATAATATAAAACTATCAAAATTAGAATGTGATAATTCAAGATTGTTAAATACTTACCGTTCTTCAAAATTGGATGTAACTCTAGACATGATTCTTTTAGTCTCTTTAGCAACCAGTAAAGGAATGTTAGGTCTAAAAAATACAATTATAATTATAATTTTCTTTTAATTTAACTTAACCTGGAGATGACGTGGTGATTAATAGGAAAGGGTAATATTAATATCATAAGCTATAATTTAATGGTAAGGGATCCATTTATGTACCCTCGTTTATTCTAAACTGGGTGGTTCGAACGGTTTTTAAAATAGATCCATTATTATTATACCATATGCATGCAAATAACTTACCGAGAATTCAATACTTCAGTTGGATGTACATAATTATCTTTCAGGAATTTTTCATCTTTCTCGCGTTGTCTTGTCAACGATTCTGATCGCTTTTTATCTAATTCACGCTTCGTTTTTTCAACTAAATTAATTTGCCTTCCTCTACTATAAGTACTTCCTTCACCTACACTAACTGGACTTGTACTGCGACCATCATATCTCCCACTTCTTCGCTTATTATGATCAACAGAACCACTTCTTCGATTATATGATAAATTTGGACTGTTTGCAATATTATTGTTATTATTACTCATCATCGAATTCTCATTGTTGAATGTGATATTTGAACCAGCTGTTTGATCTAATAATAAAGAATTCAATTGCAAATTAGAATAATCAGAATTATCTAATAAATTCCTCTTCCATAATTCGTTCTCATTATTATCACTATTTTTCAGTTTATTATTATTATTATTATTATTATTATTATTATTATTGTGAGGCGATATGTTATTCAATCGTTTATTTAATGATGGAGAAAATAAGAATTGGATGGAGAAGTTATCGCTTTGTGATGAGACAGCTTTATCATTAGTGTTGGTATATGATGAGGGAGATTGGGATCGTTGGCGCTCTCGAGATCGTCTCTGCTCAGCTAACTTATGAGTGCGATCACTCAAGGTAGGTGCAAACCATCCATTCTACATAAACAACAGTAAAGATTATAATTTATTATGAATTACATCATTTCAATCAGTATTAGTATGAACAAAATAAAAACTAATTTTTAGCATAAATATAAAAATAATAAAATTGTATCTAAAATTATCAGAACTATTTGAATGAGATACTCATAAGGTGAAAATAGGGGGGAAACAAATTGAAGTGAAGCCAAGACAGAATGAGCTGTAATTAAGACTAATGCTAATGGACAGAGAGCTAATCACGGAACATGAACACTTTTCGAGATATCATATTTTAATTCATTCAAATATATTTCCCACTATTAGTATATCAATCAAACGGGTAAGACTCTGTTTGTTTTAGAAATGATTCTTAGTTATGCTTACCTCTTGATCGAAAGGTGGCGGTGGACGACTTCGCCTATGTTGGTGTAACTTGGCACGTAATGCTAACCTTTCATATACTCCCAACCCGTTTAACAAGTCTGGATCATTACTATTATTATTAGACTCATCATAACGTTTTTTTACACCGTGCTTAATCAAGAGTTGTTCTATAGAAGATGGTAATTGTTGAGAATCTGTGACTATATTTTCACCGTTTAGATCATTATTATCAGTATCATTTTTATAATTATCATTTTTATTATTATTATTGTTGCCATTCTCTTCAAGACTCTTTTTCATATCATTTTTATCGTTATCATAAGAAAACGAACGATTCACATTCGATGAAGCAGCTACTAAGGCATTATTCAATGCCATATCTTGTATTTGCTGTCTGTTTAATGCTTTATTATTATTATTATTATTATTATTATTATTATTATTATTATTATTATTATAAAAATTCGACTTATTTTCATCATGTGAAATGTATGTATGAGAGTCTATAGGTGGTGGAGGCGGTGGTGATGATAACAATTCGTTTTGACCACTATTACTGACTGAAATATTAATATTTTCGATTTCTTTCAATATTTTTCGGTTGGCAATCTCAGCTAGCTTGATGCTCTTCTTATATATTCTATAGCAAACATATATTCATTTTAAATTATTAAATGAGAAACTATTTGTAGCTTGTTTCGAATTCGAATCATAATATATTTTTATAAATTTTATAAATTAATTATTTGATTTTTTTTTGTTGGCATCAAATACACTGAATATTAATATTATTAAAATTATTATATAATATATACATTATTTAGAAAAATTAAACTATGATTAATAAATTATGATTAAAATAGCTTTAGATAATAATAATTAGTTCAATAAAAATATTAAGAATTATGATAAAACTAAATAATGGTAAACGATAAATAATGGTTATTATTTTAAATATGATAAATGCCTTACTTGGGTTGAGCTGGTATCACTTTATCCTCAACACTTTTACGAATTTTCTAGAATAATTAATAATATTATACGCCAAAAATTTCTTATATATATTTTAATTACTTGTTACCTTCTCATCGCATTTCTTTTTCCAATCATAACTTGTTTTAACCCATTTATTAAATTCTGGAATAGTAACTGAATGATTACCTGTTGAATCATTCGTATAAACAGTTGAAATATCTCCATTATCAAACATTTGTTGAGAATCATTATTATTATTAATATTATTATATCGATTTCTTGACGTTGATCTTGATCGTGACATGGGTGATTTAGAGCGAGATAAAGATCTTGACGGGCTTTCATTTGGCGCTGGTCTTTGTCTACCAATATGGTTGGTAGTTGTTTTAAAGGATGTTGGTGGACCCTACAGTGTGTATTATAAAAAAGAGAAATGTATATAATTAGTAAGGATTGAATCAAGAATTTCTTCACTGAGTATTTTATATGTTTACCTTCCATACTTGATGTTTGTTAGGTTGTGACATTTCATCAATTCTAGCGTTAAGATTATCTTGCTTATTGATTATTATTGATCGATTTTTCGGCTTATCATACTCACTTTTACTTAATCCCATTAGATCAATTCTCTTGCTCAAGTTATTACCGCTTAGTTTGTTTCCCGATTCAAGTTCTTGATATTTCGCCTGCACAAACTTTTTTAGAGTTGTTTCATACGCTGTTCCTCTTGATTTAGCAAGTAGATTGTTAAGTTCTCTTTTATAATCATCATTGCTGATGGAGTTGTTGTTGTTACTGTATGATAAACTAAAAGACGAAGTGTCCTTCAAACCATTTTCGGAATTCATATTGAATGATGGATTCGTTGAAT
Source organism: Epipyxis sp. PR26KG (assembly GCA_015144975.1). Lineage (NCBI taxonomy): Eukaryota > Chrysophyceae > Chromulinales > Dinobryaceae > Epipyxis > Epipyxis sp. PR26KG. Next base: position 9,778 of record VKHH01006253.1, read on the forward strand.
AGTCTGCAAAATAAAGTGCCATTCTATTCAATCAATATTCATGGGTCATTTATCTCAGTAAGTGTTGATATTTGCTTTTAGCTACAGTACAGTACGATCAATTGTTTTGTAGTAATTTACTGAATTTACTGATCAATGTCTTCACTAAGAATTACTGATGGTGGTCGGTTTAATTTTTTTAAAAGAATTATTTTCAACGGCTCATTGATGATGACAAAAATAATAATTATACGAACAACACGAAACTGCTGTGAATGAATGAAAGAATACACGACGTTGTTTTTTTTTCATTACTTCCCAGTTTTCTTCATAACTGGATAATATTGAAATAATTTAAATGACTTAGGAGTTCTTAATGGGTTGTTCAAATTCTGTCACAAAGAGAGTTTTTATAAAAAATGATAAGCGTCCTGGACAGGTAGGTAACTTGCTGTACTACTGTAACTGCTGAAGCATCTTTTAACAATATAATAATACATGATTTTTTCAGGGAATCGGAGCCGTACAAATGTTTAAAGATATGGGTCTTACGTCATATCAAATTGATATGCTTTATTACCATTTTTTAAATATTGACCAGAGAATGCATGGTAAGTTAACATCACTATCAACAACTTCCTTTCATACTGCATTTTGAGCTTAATTTAATTTTGAGTATGCTATTTAAATCGTACTTGTACTGTACTATAGGATACATCAAACTGGGTGAATTTATGTATTATTTAGCAGTTGAAGAAAATATGTTTGGTAAAGGTTTATTTGCGGTTTTTGATAAAGGTAATTAGTAGTGTAGAAACCCAACTGCTTGAATTTGTGTGATTTTAAAGTGGATGAGAAAATCTAAATATTTATGTACTCTCTGTATTCAATGCAGATATTTCGAATAATCACATCAATTTTATGCAGTTTGTGAATGGAATATGGAACTTATTGACCCTTCCAACTGATCAGCTAGGATATCTCGCTTATATGATGGTGGATAGAACAGGCGAAGCTTCCATAACAGGTCATTCTTAACATTGAGACATCAATTAATCTTGAGATATCAATAAATTTTCATTTAGTACTGATTATATTATGATTTGTTTTAGATAAAGATGTTCAATTAATTTTTGAAACAATTCATGGGAAAAAAGTTGAATATGATCCATTAGTTCGAAAAATTTACAATTCTTTCATTGATAGCGTTTCACCTCATTTAAATTTATCTGCTATAAAATTGGAGGATTTTAATTTATGGTGTAAAACTCAACCAAAGTATGTATTAGCACCTATTTTAGCTTGTTTATTAGCATTAAGAGATCAGTTTTGTGGGACAAGGTTTTGGGCTGGACCATGTCAAAAACGATTAGGAATGACAGAGTTAATACATGTGTTAGATGTAAAGAAACATGTTGAAGTAAGCTTTTTATGGGGTGAAAGTTATTTAAAAAATCATATGCATCTAACACCAACTGAACAAAAGAAAACAACTATGTTCTCTTCATTCAATAAAACACTTGCTAATAATAAAAGCAACAGTATGACTTCTACGATTCAAGCAGGAACCGATGATGAAAATGAAGTATTACATAATGAAGTTCATGTAAAACCCAAAAAGCAAAAAATAACTAAAGCAACTTCTGTCGGCAAATTAAATAATGGTGTATCAATGCCTGAGCTGTGGAAATTAAGCCACAAACCAGATGATGTAAATAATTTGAATCGTCCTTTTAGCCATTCCGATAATCCACATGGTTTAGTTCCTTCTATTAATGAAACATTGCAACCACGTCACAGCAAAACGAATAATAATAATAATAATAATAACAATAAAAATATTAATGCAATGGGAAATAAATATGATCGATTAAGTAAAGTCCATCTCAGCAATCCTTCCACACCAAGTCATGATTTAATAAAAGAATCGGATGATCATAATAAAAAGAGTAATGCACATAATCATCATCCATTGAGAAAGAGAAGCATTAGTGATTCTAATTTGTATGGTCAGGTACTTCAAAAGGTGGTCGAAAAGGAAGGTGAAAATCATCATAATCATAATAAACATGAAAATAAGCATTATGATCTGAATCATCATAATAAACCTGATAATGAAAACCACAAATTAACAGTTGGAAGTGTTCCAAAAGCACCTCTTCGAAGAAAATATCAAACTAATATTAAGTCTGAGCGAATCTGACTTAATCAAACATCTCCCAACTCAATCAAACAACAAAAATATTGACAATATAGGCAAATATCATCATTATGAAAAGTAAAAAGCTAAATCATGTGTTCAAATAATCTTCTAAATTTCACTTTTTTTCATTTCCCCATATCATATTTAGATAAATCTACTTATTTTCACCAGCCAGCAGGACATTCTGGTTGTGACATATCTGCAGTCTGTAGTGAATTTTACCTATATTATTATTACTATTATTATTACTATTATTACTGTTATCATTACATTATTGTTATTTTAAACATATGATTATGATATTCTATTGATTCAATATGATTATGAACATTTCTATCATAATTGAATGTATGTTTGTATGATTGTTTGAATGATAAGTTTCTTGAATTTCGTAAGAATTTAACATTCTTATTTGTGTGATATTATTTGACTTCCATTGTGCCATACCGATTTAGGTAGAAGTTATCGTTCGAAATTCTTCCCAATTCGCCGAACTTTTAAGTTCTGATTCAACCATCTTGTACACATTTATCCAACTTGATACTTGATTAAGCTTATTTATATGATTTGATATTAATTGCTTAATTGACGAGTAATATTTTAAAATTCATTCATTGATTCAAATTTAATTTTTAAAACAACGCATTATTTTTAAATAATATTAAACTGACACAGACAGACCGAAGTAGCATTGTTGTATAACTGTTATCATAAAGATTTAATAATTCCTTTGCAATCCTCAGAATGAAGTTTTCTTTGCTCACAATACTACTTGTTACCACATTCGCAAATGGATTCATACTAACATCTCACTCAAAGAGTATTTCCAGTTCGGCTAACTTATCGAGAATGAGTGCAAAGACTGATGATAAACCTAAAAGCAAAACCGAACGTAAACCGTGGGAATTCGGTAGATTTCTTCGAACAGCTGGATTTTATGGAGCACTTACACCAAAAATTCCATTTTTATCCCGTACAAAATCACCGTCAAGCCAAATTGAACCCAGAACCACGATTTGGGATTCAAATAACATTCAAGGAGTTGAGTGGGGACCATTGGATGATGTTGTTATGGGTGGAGCATCAAAGTCTGATTTATCACCAGGAGAAAAATTTACTGGTAGGTGGACAGGTGTAACAACGTCAGCAAATAATGGTGGATTTGCTGGAATTAGAACCAAGTTATTCAAAAATCCATTGAATCTTTCTAAATGTACTGGTATAGAACTAAAAGTAACCGGTGATGGAAACAGATATAAATTTATTATACGAGATGACGATGAATGGAATGGAACTGCTTGGTCAACTTTATTCGATACTGAGAAAGGAAAATTATTATCAATTAAATTACCATTTAATAAATTTAAACCTACTCGATTTGCGCGTGTTACTTACCAAGCAAATCCTTTCAAAAAGGAAAGTTTAACCGCTTTACAAATCAGTTTATCAAAATTTGAATATGATGGACAACTTAATCCTAAGTTTAAAGAAGGTCCATTTGATGTTCTGATTGAATCAATTACATCATATTAATTCAAAATTCATTGATATATTTGAGGATTTTCTGGAATTTTGAATATTTTGAATTAATCATTGTACTATTACCCTACGTAATGTCATTTTTACTGTATATAAAAGCAGCATATAGTCAGAATATGCTCATCCGCAAGTGTGCCAATTAACATATTCCTCAAATGATGTACCTTTCACATCAACTTCCTTTTTCAATAATTACGATACGATTTGTAATTTGTAATGAGTAAATGATAAAAAATTGATATTTAATTTAATTCTTTTCGTTTTACCATTTTTTTAATTAAAAATTAAAAATACTTTTGGTTAGAAATGAGAAAATATTGTTCATTCAAACTATACCAATTAACTGAATTAAAAAGAAAAAACAACACATATGAATAAATCAAAAATTACTACTTTTGCTATCAAATCGACAGCGTTTGTCAATTAACATTTACATGATTCCAGATTGTTTCAGAATATGAGGAATTGTTACTAAAAATAATGTTTGACTTATACACAATCCCATTCTTGGAATAATTCCTTGAAACAAACCAATATAACCATTTTCTTTGACAATTAATTTAAAAGTATCAACAAAGCTTTTAGAAGGTAGACCTTTCGCAGCATTATATTGTGCTTCAATTCTCATAACTTCAAATGGTTGATTCCATGTTGATAATGCCCCACCAATAATACCAGATATAGCTTCTTCACCAACTGATAACTTAACATTATCTGAATTTCCCCCATTTCGGGCAACTTTTGCATCTTTTAAAAATTTTCTAGCTACATCTGTTAATGCTTGTCTTGAAGCCCAATTACTACCTATAGTTTAGATTATTTGAAATAATTAAGATTAGTTTAATGTTAATTAGATTGTTTAAAAATTTATTATATGTTATTAATATATTAAGAACTTTAATATTTATATTAATATATTTATGATATAAGTCATGAAGATCATATTAAAGTCATTCATACCTTGTCGTAAAATCAATGCTGTCCCACCATGATAAAATCCACCAATGCCTTGAGTACGATAAGTATTAACAGCTAAATTATATAATGAAGTAGACTTGTCTCCTGTCACAGCTGCAGTAACTAAGAATGTGCATGGACCTAACACAGTTACTTGAGCACAACCACCGCCAAACCCACCCAATAATCCAGCTGAAACATCACCAAGACCTTAAAGAAAGTACACAAAAGTAACACAATCAATCCATACGCTAATGGCATTATTAAAAACACAAAGATAAACAGTTGCAACTGAATGGGTTATTGCGATAATGAAACTCACAATAAAACTACAATACATCATTGTGTACAATACAATAGTAAAAATAATACAATAATAATGTATATATATATATAATATACAGTAATAATATGAAACGGAAAGATATCATTTTGCTAAAAATAGAAATATGTATTATATTTTATGTTACTACCTACTGATTTAGACCATCGAATTATTGCTTCTTTTGAATATAACAACACACCACCTTTCAAAAAGCTTTCAACCATCTTTGGTTGCCATCCTGCCCAAAATGCTCTTACTCCTCCCTTTGCATATATTGCATTGAAAGAACCCATTGTCGTCATGGTGCGATAAGTACCCATATGAGTTTTCCATACTTCAAAAGGAAGTCCAACAGTTATTGCTTCAACACACTATGCATCACATTATAAATAATTAATCATACTGTTACATCTTAGAAAACTATTGAGAATAGCATTGTTTCATGAATGCTATTGGATAAACAATAGATAACTGATGCATATACTGTAGTTTCATGCTGTAACTTTATCCTTGATCAATATTCATTCAATGTTCAATGCAAAATTTTAATTCAATGTTGCACTCACCTGCAGAACACCACCAGTAACAATATCTTTTGGATTAGTCGATTTTGGAGCCATTGGTTTGAGATGATTATACAGTTTATAATAATAATTAGTTTATCACATCATCATCATTCCAAACTATATGACGAATGAATAAGCCCCCTTCTGACATCACCTACTTACGTCGTAATTCAACCGATCTTTTTTTGGACATTTCCAACATTCATTCATTTAACTTGGTATTAAAGTCTAGAATTAATAATATGACGGTATTAAATATAAAGGGTCGACACTACCCGTATCAGCATTATCATTATTTATTAAATTAACCCGAATTTAATTTATCTGATCATTTGTGTCACAAATATGGTATTAAGTATTATTGATTAATAGAATTTCTGATCATCCTTAACAACATGATAAATTAAAATCTTAGATGTGAAGAAAAAGTTCAGAAAGTAAACAACACGAAACTTAGCATCTTTTATTTTTAACAGGTATTATTTTCCTATTTCGAATATTTATTATAAATACATAAGAAAGTGTTAATATTTATTGAAAACACTTACTAAATATTCATTTTCCAAACAATTCATTTATCAAATGATTAAGAAAGAATAGAATATCATCGATCATAAAATTTAAAATATATCAACACCACTTCAAACAATTAGTATTTAATTAAAAAGGTAACTTAGCCAGCCATGTCTTGAATGATTGAAAAGATATTTTCAATTAAAATAATATTTAACCGTTATGTAACGTTTCAATTCCTCCAGATCCCATCTTCGCACTAAAGCTATTTCTCACACCGTACAAATTAGGTGATTGAGGTACAAAACCATCGAATACTCCATTGTCATGTGAATCGCTGGTAGCCCACTGACTGATCAATGACACATTCTGCTGCGATATAGAACCGTTATGTAATAACATATCATCTCGATGACTATGAGATAAACCTGGACTGCTGATTCGACTATGACTCAAATTTTCATTATTACGAGGAGGTGACGATTGACCTATTGTAGTAACTTGACTTTCTTTCACACTGCCAGCTCGTCCTAATCCACGGCTATATTCTATTTCTTCCAAATATTTACTGGTGACCTCTTCTGTTACATATTTTCCATCGAAACAAGAAGCATCGAAAGCTTTGAGAACTGAAGGGTTTAAAGAACGTACTGCATCAAGAACATCTTCCAAATCGTTATAAATGACTAGATCAACATTAATTGCAATCTAATTTCATATTTAATAAGTAAGAACAATAAAAAATATATAATAATTGTAGATTACTATTAATAATAATAATCATATAAAATATAAGAGAAATTATCTATATTTTGTTCAGAATAGAAAAATAAGCCCCAAAGTAGTAAGAAAATAAGAATATTACTACGATATTTTGTATATATAATAATTAAGCATTGTACAATACATTTTATTTTCATTTAAAATAAAAAAGAATGAAGAGCACCTGAATTTCTCTCTCATCACGATTATGAGCAACTAATTCGGATCGCGTTGGAATATCAATTCCATAGACATTACTGTATCGAACTGGTGGTGCAGCACTTGCGAAATAAACTTTTTTTGCTCCTGCATCACGAGCCATTTGTACCAATTCTGTAGAGGTTGTTCCTCGTACAATAGAATCATCAATTAATAAAACAACCTAAAATTATTGAAGAAATTAAGTATGGTTTTTGGTTTTTCAAATATTAATATGAAATAGGGAATATGATACTAGCTATTACCTTATCCTTAAATTCACTTTTAATTGTATTTAACTTCAATCGAACGGTTTTTCTTCTCATTTCTTGACCAGGCATAATAAATGTCCTTGCAATATATCTAAAGTATAAGAATCGCATCTCATTTACAAAAAAATATTAATAATTAAATAATACAAAAATGGGGGGTCAAAGTTTAAGAAACCCCCCATTTAACTATCATATTATTTGACTACTGCTTGCCATACCTGTTTTTTATGAATCCTTCACGATACGGGCGGTTCAATGTTGAAGCACATTGTAAAGCAGCAGTGCGGGAAGTTTCTGGTATAGGAATAATAGTATCGATGTCATGATCAGGATACAATCGAAGAATTTTTTGTGCTAATTTTTCACCCATGCGAGTTCTCGCTTCGTACACTTGCACTCCATCTAATATCTATGAATATTAAATTAAATTATTTAGGAAAAATAGGAAAAATAGAAATAATTATTGAAAATTCTAACTTACCGAATCCGGTCTAGCAAAATAAACATATTCAAATACACATGGAGTAAACTTAATATTGTTACTTGGGAGAGTAAATTGAGTGAATAACTCTCCATTATTCGAAATAAATATAGCTTCACCAGGACCAACATCACGCTCTAACACAAAGTTGGAGTCTAAAGCATCGATAGCGACACTTTCTGATGCAACTGCATAGTCAACTCCTTTGGCATGCTTCTTCTTCCCAAAGCATAGTGGACGAATTCCGTTGGGATCTCTAAATGCCAATAATCCGATTCGGTTTATTAAAATCACTACTGCGTAAGCTCCTTTACATTTTCTCATCACCTATTAACATATATCAATATATTGTGAATAATGCATTCGTTCGTTCATTCATTCATAATCAATTTGCAAATATAAAAATTGACTTATTAGAGAAATAAACAAGAAAATTAAATTTGAAATAATAATGAGAATGATGTTACAATTATAATAAATAAATTACCACGCGAACAGAATCAAAAAGATCGTCTGGAGTTATGTCATTAACTTGTCGTTTTTGCAATTCATCAGCGAATACATTCAGCAGAAGCTCTGAATCAGAATCTGTATTAATATGACGATGTACACTGTGCATAGATTTCATCAATTCTGCTGTGTTAGTCAAGTTTCCATTATGAGCTAATGCAATTCCAAATGGAGAATTTGTGTAAAGCGGTTGTGCTTCAGCCGAACAACTTCCTACAGTAGTTTAAAAATTCAAATTTTCAAATTAAATGATATAATTTTAAAAGTTACAAATATGACATTTACGAGATTACCTCCAGCAGTTGGATATCGGACATGGCCAATTCCTATATTCCCTCTCAAATTAATTATATTTTCTTGAGTAAATACCTCAGCAACGGCTCCCGTGTCTTTTCGTAGATTCAATTTTCCATTAAGTTCTGTAACAATACCAGCTGCATCTTGCCCTCTATGTTGTAAAATAGTTAAAGCATCAACCAATGCTTGATTCACATGTGCTGATGGATCTGCATAAACCAAACCGATTATACCGCACATTTTTTCGATATTTTATTTATGATAATAAGGTAACTCAAACTTACAATACTTAAACAAAAAATGAGAAAATATAGGACAACGTTTTCTTTTTATTTGCGTCTTGAACAATTCACTTATTTACAGTAAATAACCATAACAAAAAATGGTGGACTGCTGATCCCAATCGCGTATTTTCAAATGAAAAGGGGCTTTACAGCGTTTTAAATAATTGAAGTTGATTCACAACTTCAACTTGGCAATTCGTTAAAATATTCAACATTTAATTATTTGGTTAGCAATATGTACTGTAATAGTATATTAATTACTTCAATATCATAAATGAGATTTTCATTTTATTATTATTTATAACAGCATGCAGCATGATCACCAATAATTTCAAAAATGTTTCGTCCAATTGAAAGAAACAAATCTACTGTAGCTTAAATCAAATCGAATCATACTGTAAATGAACAAGAATTGTAGAATAGCTAATTGACAACTGCAAATTTTAAATTACCAAAAAATAAATTATTTTGTTCCGTTATTAGTCATCAAATATTAAATATTAAATATTTTAGCTTCAGAAATGTACAGATATACAGTATATATCAAATATATTTATTTGATGGATTTTATGTAAATTTCTCAATCGTTAATCTTTATTCATAACTGGAATTTATTGAATCATTGAGTCTGTATTATAGATAATATATAATGCTGGTATATATTTTCGTAATTATTGTATCATTTTCCTTCAATATAAAGTCACATTCAAGTTCTTCGACTAACACAACTCACTTAATGTGGCGAACCTCTCATGAAACAAAACACTCTTTGTATTCAAACATTAAAGAACAATGTTTTTGGAATATTTCCAATTCCACAAACGGTTTATATGGGTCAGTATATCAATATTCCAACTTGATGCAAGTATACTTATATCCTCCACATAAAAGAGAAATAAACTTATTTAAATCGAATCCGATATCACTTACAATGGCAACTAAACAACTCATAGTATCTGCCAATAAGCGTAAATATGATGAATGGAGTAAATCAAAAAATGATCGCTGGGAAATTCCTTCTGATCATCCTGGTCAAAATCGAAAATCATGTTATGATAATGTAGTCAAAGTAAGTGATGGTAACTATCATAGTTTTTATGAAAATTATCAAAAAGTTAATAAGCAACGTATATTTTATATTATAAAACATCATCATGGATTTATTCATTCAAATGGAATGGTTGGTTTTGAATGTGGTTATTACATGGGCCGTGAAGGATGTGAAACAAGATGGGGTAATGAAGTCCACCCCTGGTATGAAAAATGTAAAAAGTATTTAAAAACTAATGATATTCCATGGAATGCATTATGGGAGAGACAAAATAAGGATAATCAGCTTTATCTCAATAGCACAACTAATCAGATACATGCAATAACATCAGTATTCAACATTTGCTCGGAAAATTCAACAATTATTCCACCTATTTATAAAAAAGTTTTTACAATAACAGCATTATGGGATTTTAATTATTATCATTTCTTAGCCGATTCTCTTATTCGGATGAGTAGACATGTAAAATTCTTACGAAAAAATCCGGATATTTATATTCATGTACGCGCATTTGAAGAATATGAATTCTTTTTACCCCCTCGTGATGATGTTGTGAAGCAAAAACTAAGAAAAATGAGAGATAATTTTTTCGATCTATTAGGTATGTTATTAAGTCGGGTTCGTTACTATAATCTATTATCATTTCGTTAATAATACGTGATTTTATTATCATGACTGTTGTAATGATTTCAGTTATATATTAATGCAATAATGTTAATTATTGTGATCATTGGTGATCGTTTTTATTATCAATCCATCATTTGTGGTTATATATAGCATAATAGTTTTTATATTCTAATAGGTTTGAATGTATCTCGTATAATTCATGGGCCGATTTTAGCCGAAGAAGTATACATTCCACGTCATACTCATTGTTCATTCACATTATCCAACCCATATGAGCTACGCCTATTATCTCAGCAATTATTAATGCGAGCGAAATTATTGAAAATAGATAAAGATGCATGGGTTATTAAAGGTATCTTGGTGTCTTGTTAATCATATGATCATAAATTAATGATAATAATAATAATAATAATAATAATAATAATATATGGTGATCACATCAAACATGAACTAGCCAGCAACTCTCATTAATGATTTTTATGACAGTCATAAGTATCATATCTCACATCCTTTATTCTTTTCCTAATTCCATATTCAATATGTGCATAATATTAAATTATTTTTATGGCTTTGGCTTTTATTCGAATATTTAACAAAAAACAAGTAATTTCTCTGATAATTATTGTTATTATTTAGGAAAAAATAATAAAGGCAATTTAAAATTATCGAAAGTTTTATCAAAGAATAATAAGAATATCGTTATTATTCAGCGATTCACAACAAAATCTGATTATCGGCCATGGGAAAGCAAGGAGCATGGTGTCGATAATACTGCTGCTTTAACAGAAAATCGAAAATGGACGAATGAAAAGGTATATGCTGTGAAACGGGACTTACAAATTCAATTCCCATCGCATAATATTATCATTATGAACTCATCTGCCGAAGAACTCGTCACTTATGCAAACCGTATTGATCGTTATAATAATTATAATAATAATGGTTGTGGAATCGCGTGTGAATTATTAATATTATCAAACAGTGACATAATCGTGGGTGCTCATGGAGCTGGACTGATGAATCAAATATTCATGCCACCTAATAGCTTAGTGGTGGAGATTGTTGGATTTTTCGATGAAGTTAATATGCCTGTTTGTGGCTATTATGGTACAGTCGCGGCCGTGTTTGGACAACATCATTTCATCTATTCTTATGATTGGGCAGAAGGGGTGACTCTCGATACAACAGAATTATCGATCAAATCAAAGCTGTTTTATGATCATATACATCATAATAATACCACACAACAAATTCCATCAGAATAATATTAATAATTATATCAAAAATCATGCCCTTTATAATGCACTATTGCTGCACAATATTGATATAGATTTTAACATGCACGAGCTATCCTTAAATTGTGCTTTTTCTGATAATCAGAATTTAGCGATGTTTACTCTCTGGATTCTGTGAAATAATCTCATTGAATTATGAGAACATTCGAAACTAACTTTGGATGGCATGGTATACCGTATATAAAATATCCATCGCTTATTATTCGCGAGCTAGTCATTTATTACAGTACATCATCATAATTCGAACAGAATAAAATCATAAATAAATAAGTTTTTTTGAAATAAATATTCCAGTTAATTTTTTATGCAATTCCATTTGATCAAATGTAGAAGCTTTTTGTACAAATGTTCCTCGACAGAAAACAACTTTTTCAACCAAAACCTTCTCTAAACCAGCCTATTACTCCGTTTACACGCTGTTAAAGCCATTTTCCAACGAGAAACAACTGTACAGAACCGAATCAAACAGAACAGAGGAAGGATGTGTGTGTGTTAAATTATCATTATTCTCATTCAATGATAACATATACTTATATTTACTACATGTCAGCACAGGGTATGGTATGTAACTAGTACATAACATGCTTGTTTATACAACAATAACTTAAAACAGCTTGTCTATAATCCATATTATTTTGATTATTATGATATCATCGTTTATTTGTTAATTTATATTCTATTATTTGATGTTTTCATAATTTATGTAATTGAATCTTTTTATTTTATTTGATAAGTATTTGAATGATTTCGATTTATTAATATTATTATCAAGTCATAATAATTGATATGTACTATTATAATTATTTTAAACCTACAACGAAAGTACAAGTATTATGAATAATAATAATTATTATTATCATAATTATAAAAAAATAATAGAGATAATCGGTATCTTGTTCTTCAGAATTCGAAATATCATATGAATGATAAGAAATATTATAGAAAATGATAATAATATATTATAAATATATTGAATATGGAATTATAATAATAAAAGATGTTAGAGGACATAATATGATATTGTTATGATTATTATAACAATTATAAAATGATAATAGTTCGTAATCATCATCAGTAGATGGTCTAATCAGTTATGAAATAATTGTTAGTTTCGGGCTC
>VKHH01006254.1:0-22745 GCA_015144975.1 Epipyxis sp. PR26KG
ATATAATTAATAATAATTGTATAAATGTTGATTTATGATTATTATGATTTGTGTAATAATATAAATAATAATAATAAAAATAATAATAATGTTTTGAAAGATATTTGTATCTTTTATTTTCTTGTTTATTAATAATAATAATAACAAATAAATAAATAATTAAATTTGAAATATTTATATTTAGTCACATTGGTGTCATAATTATATTATTTTATTAACATTAGCTTAATACCAATACCTTTACTTCATATATGATACACTCAATCCTTATTAATATGCTGTCACAGGGTTGCAAATTTCGAGTTATATGAAGAAGTAAAGGAATGGGTAACAAAAGGTTTAGCTAATATTAACAAAATAATATAATTGTGACGTGTAAAAAGTTGGAGGCACCGCTGGATTATATCCTGAAGAGACATCCTATATATTCCGGACTCAGTAAAACTTATAGTAATAATAATAGCAATTTAATATTAATATTATAGTAATAATATAATCTTACTTGATAATAATCTTTATATGTGATAATGTCTTTCTGATTTTTGGCATTTTCTTTTAATGAATTAATGAATGGTGATTTTGTATTATTATTCGATGATAATTCTTCATTTAAATTATTATTTAATAATCGGAGCTCTTTTTGTTTCACTTTTTCAGATGATATGATTTGATTACGTCTTCTTTGTGCAGAATCCAAATAATGATTGAAAATATTTTGAATACTTTTTCCAAATTTCTCACCACGTATAAATGTAGAAGCCTATAAATATAATATACCATAACCATAACCGACCAAAATCAAGAAAAAACTAATTATTACTACAGTGAAATGAAGGGTATTTGTATTGGTTGTGTATATTATTTAATAAAATGATATATAATAAATTAGAATTGGCTTAAAATTATGTTTAAAAATGTTGTAATGATTCATTTAAGAAATATAGTCGTTGAATGAAGTAAAATAAGATGAATAAATCATATTCATTAAGTATAAAAATAATATAGTATTTTTCTTATAATTTTGATTTTAAATAATAATAGAGCAATGCTAGAATATTATCATCATCAGTTGGTGTGATCCCTTACCGCTTGATTCGATAAATCGAAGTAATCGTTGGTTGGAATTCTTCGATTTGCGAGTAATAATACATTTTCCATAATTAATCGTTTCGTTGCAATATCTGGTGGGTCGCTAGGATACGCCTGTCACACATAATTACAGTTACATAATGCATAATTATGAAATTTTAAATTGAACAAAAATCAAAATATTTTAAGAAGCTATAGCTTATAAATCTTCAAAATTTCGAACCTTTCTTGATAGAATTTCCAAAAGTTGTAAGAAATCTACAAATGTGATGGTGATTGATATATTATAATCTGCATTGTCTGGTTTGCTTCTGACCTGTACAATTTATGAGTTAAGAAATCATTTCGGTTAAACAAATTATAATATCGAAGAAGAGGAATTCATAAATGATTCGATGAAATTATATGTAAATGAGATTCAGCAATTGGAATAGAGTTATGAAAATAATGATAATCAAGTTGATTATGATAATAACAATAATATTAATAATAATAATTATTATTATTAGTGAGAGTATAATAACAGGATAGCTGTATCAAATTTTATACTAAAAATTCAAATTGTTGTTTTGTGTAATTATGTAATTATGCAAAGATGAATTTCCAGAAAATTTTGCTTCACATTATTTTAGTTAATTTACCAATTTCGTCACTTCAATTTCAACGGCTGAAGATGTTATTTTCTTGTTAATAATTTGACAATCTTTACAAAATCTGATGAAGCAAGCTACTTTCCAAATGTCAGGTTGAACAGGATCAGCGTGCAAACTGTAAAAAGTAAATATTCTCCACAATTCTTCTTCTATAGAATTATACATCATCATCGTATAATTTTGTGAATTTGAATTAGTTGTAAAATCCACCAATCCAATATTTGATATTATAACAGTTTAATAATATTGTTGTTTTGTTTGTTATTGTTTTTTTGTTTTTTCCTGGTATTGTTTTTTTGTTTTTGGAATTTTTTTTTTTTTTTTAATATAATTAATGATGACAATGCAAGCAGAAATGATAATAATGCTTATATTGTATTTAAGGTTCGTAACGTAATAAAATAAAATTTGGTAACTTTATAACTTATATCTCCCTTGATGAATGAAAGAATAAATGATGAACAATTAAAAGAATTTTCAAAATATATAAATCGTCGATACTGTGCGAGCTTTATAAATGTAAACAACATTTATTTTCGTTGTAGTAACATTTCACAATACAAATCTTGAAGGGGGCTATTTATTTGTTGATAAAACTCATTAATTAATTCAATTGTTATAAAAAATCCGGAACAAAACATACCGGTAACTTATTACTCTAAAATCCAATAGAAACCACACTCTTCACATTGTTTCCTTTATTTCAGCATTTAAGTCTCATTTATTATCTATTGAATCAAGAAAGATATTTTGGTGTGGAAGAAATCATCATTCAGTGTTGATTTCCAAATGAAATTGCATCATAGTTTTGTTGCCGCAATGCTATTTGCAAGTTTTGCAGCGTTGACTATGACTGTATCTAATGGATACAGATTAAATCAATATAAAATAGCGTCTTCTTCTGTAATTTCATCTATTTCTTATCCTCAATATTGCTTAAGTTTATATAATCCAACTGCCCTGTACAGCACAAAACCAAATTTTATTGAAGCAGAAGGCTCAGGTTCTCCTTGTCGAATAAAAGTGATTGGAGTCGGTGGAGGTGGAGGCAATGCAGTAAATCGTATGATGGAAAGTTCAACTGGTATATTGGGAGTTGAGCTATGGGCAGTTAATACTGATGCACAGGCACTTTCAAGAAGTCTTGCACCAAAAAAACTTAACATTGGGAAAACCACGTCAAGGTACTGTGCAATTACATACTAAATATTTAATTATTAATTATTTTTTATTCTTAATGTCACAAAGAGGACTTGGAGCTGGTGGGACTCCAGAAGTTGGTCAACGTGCTGCAGAGGAAAGTCGAGAAGATATTCAAGAAATGGTACAAGATGCAGATTTGGTTTTTGTAACTGCTGGTATGGGTGGTGGAACAGGTTCTGGAGCAGCTCCAATTGTTGCTGAATGTGCAAAAGAGGCAGGTGCTTTGACTATAGGAGTTGTTACTAAACCATTCGGTTTTGAAGGAAGGAAGCGAATGCAACAGGTATGATGCCAATACTTCAGTAAAATTCTATATATTTTAATTTATGTTTTATGCAATTCAGGCTAAACAAGCAATATTGGAGATGAAAGGAAGAGTTGATACTTTAATCGTAGTGTCAAATGATAAATTACTCGAGATTGTCCCTGAAAATACTCCTTTAACAGATGCTTTCCTGGTCGCTGATGACATTCTTCGCCAAGGTGTAGTGGGTATATCAGAAATTATTATCAAGCCTGGATTAGTGAATGTAGATTTTGCAGATGTTCGTACAATTATGGGAAACGCCGGTAGGATGTGTATAGATAAAAACATTTATTAGTAGTTGTTTACCGTTTATATATTAATTACAGGAACCGCTTTGATGGGTATTGGACATGGTAAAGGCAAAACCAGAGCTATTGATGCAGCAATGGCAGCTATTTCATCACCATTGCTTGATTTCCCGATATCGAAGGCGAAAGGTATAGTATTCAATATAGTTGGAGGAGCCGATATGTCCCTGCAAGAAATCAACAGGTAGCTCTTTGATGAACAACATGAATCCAATTGACAAATCTTAAATAAAAAATAATCACAATTGTTAGTGCTGCGGAAGTAATCTATGAAAATGTTGATGCGGATGCTAATATTATATTTGGTGCATTAGTGGATGACAAAGTGACGAACGGAGAGGTAGGGGGCGAGGTATGGATTTGATTTGATTCAAATCGTATTTTGTATTTTGATATTATGATGGATCCAGTATAACATAATAAATTATAATTATTTATTGTATCTGATATTTTTATTAATTTTCTTCACAGATTAGTATTACCGTTCTTGCTACTGGTTTTGAAACAGACTTTTTTGCTGAAACCGACATTATTGATAACAGTCGCAAATCCAACTCAAAAGCTCAAAAGGTTGTTACTTCACCGCCTCCTCCAAATCCTAAAGAAGCATTTAAAACAGCTGGAAAATTTGTTGCTACAGATGATTTGCCTCCATCGCCATTTTTACCAACTGCCAACAAAAACTCCAAAAGTTCATCAAGTAATCCCGCACCTCAAAAAGTGAAACGTCAAGCCATACCTGTTGCATATGAAGAAGAAGAAATAGATTATGGTAATGGCGATGATGAAGCATTAGATCAATTTGATGATGAAGAAGAGGATATTCAACCTGTTAGAATGAGTAGTAAGGGTAAAATAGGTGCAAGGGGCCCTAATGTTGGTGGTGGTCGTGCAAATAACATAAAAAATGTGCGCATAAATAATTCTGATAATAAAAAGAAAGATGAATCAAAAAAGTATAAAGGGATAAGGGGTTTCTTTCGTCGGTTATTTGGAGGTTGAATTGAGAGAGAAGAATGTGATGGATATTATAAACTAATGTGGCATGAAAGTGGTTATGTGTGGCATATATATAATGAATACAATTTTTGACTGTTTGTAGAATATAAGCTTTATCATTATATTCACATAAAAAATGTCAGTCAGGCCACATCATCTCTTAAATTCCATTTACATGCAGATTTTATAGATGATTAACGTGTAATTTGTTAAGCGCATTTATACAGTATCGTATCCTGCGGCTTAGAAGCGCCGTGTTCATATATCTGATATCTTTTATTTTTCTCGATATTATTATTTTATTGTAAACTTTATAAAAATGTGTTAACATTGTTGAACATAAAGCAATAGGAAGCATGTTATTGTCACACCATTCATTTTAGACTACAGTATACTCCACTGAGATTTATTTCAATTCATCTGCTTTTCTAAAGAAATTTAAGAAATTATGATTGTGCTCGGTACTGCTGACTCAAAAACGTGGCAATAGGTGCCACAACCACCTATTATAAAATAAGAGAATATAATAAAAAGTATTAATTTATTAATTCGATAAAATTAACTTTTGGACGCATGGATTAGTAATTTTAGTGTTTAAAATGGAAAATGAAAAATTTAGTTTAAAAAACGGTAAAAAGCGAAACGTCTCATTTTTATCGTTCTGTTCTTTCTCTCTCCTCAGAAATCCGCGCAAAATCTTTTATGGAAACCAAAACAACCAAACAATGTTATTAACATAGCAACTATTGAAACCTAGATTGTATACTGACAGTTTTCTTATTAAAAATTAAGCTCTCAGATTGAGCTCAGATTGTGAGCATCATGAAGCTTTCAGTTATTCACTTGTTGATTCTACAAGTTTTTTTCTTTTCAGATATAATAATACAAATCGCAAATGGAGCAGCTCCTACAGCAAAACCATCATCAAAACCAACTTCTAGACCTTCTTCAAAACCAACATCAAAGCCAACGTCAAAGCCAACGTCAGAGCCAACCACAAAGCCAACGTCGAATCCAACTGTTACACCTACATCCGCCACACCTTCAATTGAACCAACTATTGAGCCTACATGCGAACCTTCAATAGAACCAACATTTGATCCAACTGGTGAACCTACTTTCAAGCCAAGTAAACCTACTAAATATCCTACTCCAAAACCTACTAAAATACCCACAAATACACCAACTATTAGACTTACAAGAAGCCCCACGCGTAAACCAACACGAAAACCATCCTCTAAACCAAGTAGATCTGCAAAGCCAACCACAACACCAAAACCATCAATATCACCAAAGCCAACATTGCCTCCTACATCGTGGCCATCCATAAATCCAAGTCAAAAACCATCTGCAAAACCTACCGCAACTCCTACCAGATCCCCAACTTCGCGCCCAACTTCTAAACCTTCAGGCCCATCAGCTCGCCCAACATCAAAACCATCAAATCCTTCCCCAAAACCTTCAGCACGACCATCATCAAATCCAACCTATTTGCCAAGCACCGCATCTCCCTCATCGATCCCTACTACTTCTCCTAAACCAACAATTACTGTCAGTGGTCCTCCAAGTAAGAAGCCAACCAAAGTGCCTTCATCCAAACCTTCAACTTCCACCCCAACTTTTAATCCCACGTTAGACCCAACAGCTGAACCTTCGTTTGATCCCTCTTCGTTTCCATCTCTGGAACCTAGTTTTCAACCAACTGTTGAGCCTACTTTCGATCCAACAACAGACCCCTCAACTTACAAACCATCAAAACCAACTAAAACTCCAACTAGTGAACCATCAACTGCTGCACCAAGCACAAAAAGAACAAAAGCACCAACTGCCAAACCTTCCACTGCCAAACCAACCACTGCATCGAATAGACCAACACCTGCTCCATCAACACAAAGACCAAATGGGCCATCCTTCCGCCCCACCACTCGTCCATCCCCTAAACCAACAAGTAAACCAACCAGCAATCCTTCTACTAGAATACCTACATTTGTTCCTTCAGATGCACCGACAGAAGACCCAACTCTTAATCCTTCTTCAGAGCCAACTATTGATCCAACTTTTGAACCAACTGAAGCTCCAACATCAACACCAACAAGCAAACCAAGCTCAAAACCAACATCAAAACCAACAAGTAAGCCAACGAGTAAGCCAACATCAAAACCAACATCAAAACCAACATCGAAACCAACATCAAAGCCTACACTTAAACCATAAACATAAACTCGAAAAACAACTTAAGAATCGAATCACTGATTATTCCATCGAGTTAGTATCATTAAAATGTATATTTGTGTGATAGGAAATTAATAATGTTTTGAAGTATTTTATTGATGCTAATGGTATTGGTTGATATATTTTATAATATATTTCAATTTACACCCCTTGTATGTTGCGCTTGTATGATATCATGATTTGTATAAACATAATAAAGAACCAAATAGTCGTACACTTTTTTATATAATAAACTAACAAGCCTCCAATTATTATTTTATTCGATACTATTAGTTTTTGTCGATGATAAACTTATGTACATAATATAATCACACTTATGTATATAATACTATCACAGTGAGTTGCAGCTGAACTGACGAATCAGAACTATTGCATAATCGAATAATGAAACTGTTGGAGAGCAAATATCTATACTTATAGTCGTGTTTGTAGCTACGTGCATGACTTGTTGCGATGAAAGCAATGATGAAAATACTTACCCAGCTTTCTCAGAAGTCTTACGGTATTAATTTACAATAATATCAAATAATGTACCATATTTTAAAATCAGTGAATTAAAGGATTTGAAATATTACATGAATAAATTTCATCTCTTCGTTAGTGAAAAGAGCGTTAGTGATTTCGAACACGAAGTATTCGAAGTATTGTAGTTTTCTTTCCAATAATATAATTATCTAAGGAATCCATTTTTTTGGTCAAAAGAAGAATAAGAGCCCTTCCATTTGCGTTTCAATTTAATATTGTATTGTTTGAAAGAAGTTAGTAATTTTTCTTTCTTTTATTATTAAGTACGTGCGTTCTTGTTCAAATGATTGATGTTGATTACCTAATTAGAATTAGCGGTTAAAATCATGTACATCATCAAGCACAATACCATGAAACAAATTTATTCTTTAAAATAATACAATTGAATAATAATATACAGTATTCTCCATCATAAAACTTGTAGCAAAGAACAAGTTTAACATATATATATCAATTAAATTCTCTCTTGCTGGAATATAACAGAATCTATAATAATAAATAATCAAAACAACTTGACGCTAAATAATACAGTACCTACAAACAATTACAATCATATGAACATAAATTTTATCTATTACTATACCTCAAATCTGGTACTGCTCAGATGATTATTTATAACATTATAAAAATTGAAGTAATAATCAAACGTTGACTGTTGAACTCAGTGTACCAACCGTGTGCAAGTGCACCAATTTATTGGTTTAAGCCAATCAGCAAATTGGAAAATGAGTAATTCAATTTTACCAATACAATAGATTATGAACTACGTAGAGTTCAGCAGAACTCCCAAGAACTTCTTGTTGCTTGTGAAATGTTCTCGACCTTTGCTAATCTAGTTAACTAACTTACTATCAAAACCCTTGCTTGCACCTTTGTCCAGGAAGAACCAGACTAGCTACCTTGTACTCTGTACTGAAGTTATCGACAGTATAATGCCTACCGAGTTGCTAAAGACGGAGTAGTGGGAACTAAAGAATAACAACACTACTTGGAAATCGAAATTGATGATTGGGAAAAAAGTGATCGGTAATTATAACGAGTTATCACAATATAACAGGTTCCACTTACGTACACAATGAGGAATAACACAGTACCTCATCTCATCAGATCATCCATTTTCTATGCCAATGATATCATCATACCTTCTTTTTTATTGAATAGTTTAATAAATTAATAGTTTAATAGTTCATCATGCCCTAACCTGAGGTTTTCTAATTAATATAATTAAATTATATAACTTAATAAAAGAATTATTTATAGAATCAATTAATTACATTAAAAATCTGGAGGAATCCATTTCCTTTAACTTCATTAGCAGCAAGATTATTCAAAACAATAATTAGTCCCTGTATGTTTTCTTCTCGTTTCTTTCAGTGCATCAGAAAAACTCGTTCCAGCTTCTTATGCAATAATTGCTGATGAAGGACTTTCTTTTAATGAAATGATGGAAGACAATTACAAAAAAACTATGATTGATGCAATAATTTGGATCGGTTTGATACCGATATTGCTCATGTTTTCTGTGATGATCCTGCGATTCCTTGTAAGCAAATCTTCTCCATTCTCCACGAGGTTGAGAAGAAATTCGACGGTAGCCGTGAATAAGTTAGGCTGTTCCGGCAGTGTTCCCAATATTGCACTTCCCAATTGCGCCATGATTCTAACTAGAACAGATTCGATAGAGGTTGAAGAAAACTTACAGTAGGTTTTATGATTTTCTCATGCTTTGCATCTTGACAATCATTGACAATTGACAAGATGCAAATCATTGTCAAGATGCAAATCATGAGAAAATCATAAAACCTAATGTAAGTTTTCTTCGACCTCCATCGAATCTGTTCTAGTTTAAAACGTAAAAATCGCAAATATCAATATATTAACTTCACAACTTCACTACAGTGCACTACAGACTACAGACTACAGTATATTCACAAATAATTTGAAATTCAGAATTATGACAACACAATTCAACGTACAGTTGCAAAAGAAGAAAAAAGATAATCATAAAACACAAAATAATCATTCATCACCACGCTTCATAAATAAACACAATCCTTCTTTAAATAATAATAATTATTATTATTTTGCCACATTTTTTTTGTATGTATGAATGAATGAATTAATTAATAAATTAATGAACGTTCATACACGATTCTATTTTTTATTTTTTTGGAATTATTATGATGTTATGATTATTATGGAATTATACTGTAGTAATTAATTCAGGAGCAGTAATTCATCAGGAATTCCCACAAATATTATAATTCATAAAAGTTCTAAAACATATTGTAATTAACTAGAATTGAAAGGAATGGCGTGTCCACTGAAGGTATGATGAGAACAACATTATTTAATTAAATGTCATAAAATGATTAACTTTGATTGATCACCACCATATAGCATCATTTTCATTTGATTAGCTAATATTCCAATAGTTGTATAAGAAATAAGTGATCTAATCATTCGTTAAAATTACTTCCTAATTATATTGCAGATAATTGAGACTGGTGAGGCAGATAAAGATGGATTTGTTTTAAAAGATGACAACTTGGCATCAATAATAGATAAAATCCCTCCAAACACGAAAGTAGCAGTCGTTTCTGTTGTTGGAGCATTTAGAACTGGAAAGTCTTTTCTTTTGAATTTTTTCTTACGTTATTTAAGAGCACCAGTTGAATCTGATTCATCATCAACTACTTGGATGTTTGCGGAAGGTAATATTTACTGATTTCATGTGGACAACATTCCATAAGTTTTGATTCTGGAAATGAAATCAAATACTATCGCAAACCATGGACGTAATAAATTGATCAAAACTTATCAATTTACAACAGCACTAGCAAGAATTGATTTTCTTAGCGATATTGTTAAGCTTAACTGTTCTTAATTTTTATATTATCTGTTATCCAGTCGTCTTTTAGTTTTGATTTTGATAATGATGTTATTATATATAAACATTTTTGTTCTTCTCAGGTGATGAATTAGCAGAAGGTAATATGAATGATTGGAATATTGTAAATATTGACTCAGCAGAAGAGAAGAAAAAAATGAGTTTTGCCTGGCGAGGTGGTCAAGACAGACAAACTACTGGGATATGGATGTGGTCTGAACCATTTATTCGTAAATCATCATCTGGAAATGATATTGCGATATTACTTATGGATACTCAAGGAATGTTTGATAATGAAACAACAATGTCTCTTACTGCTCAAATTTTTGGATTATCAACACTTGTCAGCTCATATCAAGTAAAAAATAATACTAATATGATTGATTTAATTTATTAAGTATTTTAAATATCTACAATATCACAATTCATTCATTCGTTTATGTGTGATAGATATATAATGTTGATAAAAGAATTCAAGAAGATAATTTACAACATTTGGCATTATTTTCTGAGTATGGTCGTATGGCATTAATTCCTCAGGTGCATACATTATATTCATCATAAAGATTTTTTTGAGCAATATATATTATTTAACTGTTTTCATTTTTTAATTAGGAATCAGAAGAATCAGCAGAAAAAGTTGCTAAAATCTCTTCTAATGATGATAACAAATCAATTCCAAGTGAAGGTGAAAAAGCAAATGAAAACTATGTTAATGATGATAAACCAAATTCAGCTATTATTCAAACGATTCCAAAACCATTTCAAAGGTAAAAAAACTATCATAATGTGATATTTATTTAATAAAATTTCGATTGCATTGTGATATTATTATGATTATTATTATTAATTTATTATCATTATTTCTCCATTTTATGGCAGATGAATTTAAACCAGAAGATACAAGATGTAATTATCATTTTAAACATAATAATTATTATTTTATTATTATTTGTCGTTTCTAATTTAGGTTACAATTTCTCATTCGTGATTGGCAAAACTTTGATACTGAATATCATGAAGGAGACTCTGTAAGAAAATATTATTTCTATAAAAAAATATAGAATATAGTATTAAGAAACTATTTAAATAATATTTATTTTATTCGCATAAATAAATTATTGAAATAATTGTTTTGTTATTATTTTAGGATGAAGTATATCATAAAGTACGTGAAGAAATGGCTCAATATTTAAAAAATGTGATTCGTGAACGAGAATCTAATGATCTTCAGGTTTATTATTAACCAATAATAAATAATATTATGATAATTTGTGTTCTGAACAAGATTCAGGGAAAGCTTTAAGCGCTAACTTATTATTATAAGTTTTGATTATTTATCACTTTTATAATTTTTTTACGTTATTATCATTATTATTATATTATTTATTTTAGAGTACTCGTGAACAAATAAATCGATGTTTTCAAACTTTAGATTGCTTCATGTTACCTCATCCAGGTATTATAATAAGATAAGATATTATATATATTAAAAATAACAGTTTATTATTGTTATTTTTATTATTGTTATTATTATTTGCTAAATGAATAACTAGGATTTGATGTAATAAAAAAGAACTTTGATGGAAGTATTTCGAAGATATCACTCCCATTTAGGTAATAAATATTTATATTATTTCTAAAAATAATAATAATATATTTGATTTTTTTTAAATCGTATTGTCAATCATTTATAATCAAGAATAAATTACAAATTTTAAAATAGTTTGTCAAAATTTAAGCAAACCAATCGTTTACAAACAAAATATGAGTAACTTATATTATATTACTAATCTTCATTATTATTGTATATTAATTTCCAAAGCTTGATTATACTGTTATTATTGATATTAAAAGTTTAATAAAAAAATAATAGTATTTATAATTTACTATTATAATTTTTTGCTTTTCATTAGAACTATGATTAACAAGTATGTGCGTCATATCTTTGATGGAGAATTAGAAGCAAAAATTATTAATAAACGTCAAATAACTGGTGTTGAATTAAAAACATATTTTGAAGTATATGTTAAAATGTTTCAAATCGGAGAGAAATCTTTTCCAAAGGTTTATATTATTTATATATGATAATAATTATATTTTCATTAATCATTTTTTTTTATCTTCTATAATCATCATATTAAAAAATATAATTTGAGAACTTTACCATAATATTTTTCTTTCTTATTAATGGCTTTATAGTTAATCAAATTTCGATATTTGATGTTATTATTATCATTTATACTAGGCAATGACAATGTTGGATGCTACAGCAGAAGCTAATAATAGAAATGCATATGATTTATCATTAGCTAACTATAAATCATCAATGGATACATTTGCTGGTCCTAATAAATCATACACCAAAGATAATCTATTACAGGTAAAGATTATTGGAATTGAAATGAAACAAATGGAGGAATTTTATTGCTAAAATAGTTTTAAAAAATAAGTTAATATTTTCTGATTATTTTCCATTTATTATTTTATTTATCAGACACATCATGATGAAATATTCAAAACTGCTATGGCTATATTTACTGAAATCGCAACGATGGGTGCTGATTCTACCATACAGCGCATGAGGTATGTCCGGTTGTATTATGTGATTATTTTATAGATATAATGATGTGATGTATATATAATGTGTTATATTATTATTATTATTAGTTTGAACAAGAAAATAAAAGATCAAATATCTCTTAAAACATAATTATTATTATTATGATAATTCGTAATCACTGTTTTTCAAAATGATTAACAGGGGCTCACCTAATTCTTAGTCTAGATAAGAGCCCGAAACTAACAATTATTTCATAACTGATTAGATCATCTACTGATGATGATTACGAACTATTATCATTTTATCCCCCAACTATTATTATTATTTTCTTATTATTTATTATTATCTTTTTATTTTCTCTTCTTCATAAATAATGTACATATATTTTATAATAATCTTATTAATAATAATATTATTATTATTCTTTTTAATCAATGCCAGTAACAAAAACAATTTTTTTAATTCAAGCTGCTTAATTTCAATATTATAGAATTTTATTAGAAGAATCGATCAATGCAGAAAAAGAGCGTTATTTTACAACCAATTCCCTTCGCAATCCATTCAGAGATGCGGAGATGTATGTTTTACCATTATTAGTCGCAGCTGTTTCTTGGTTGATTGCTAATATTGTTGATAGAACATGTGGATCTGACTTTTGTGAGGTATTTTTATTTATTATGAATGATATAATCATTTATTTTACTTACTTTTCATACAATAATATTCATAGGCTACTGAAGATACGTTTGTTAATATCTATCTTTTCATTGTAGTTATTGTGATAGCTCTGACTTGGAGGTAAGGAAATAATGTTTCTTCAATTGTACTTTGACCATCCAAAATTGTGATAAATAAATTTCTTGTAGAATTTCTGAAATTCTTCAGTTTAACAATAAAACAAAACAGAATACATAAGTTGAGATCATCACATCACAATTAAATTCAATAAATAAACTAGTACACCCAACAATAAGATAGCTTCATCAAAAAGTAGTACTGCAGTCAATTAAATTGCCGACAACCCCTACGTCATGTGGAGTAAGCAAATTTGCGGAGAAAGAAAAGTTTTCTTCTCCTGTAATTACTCAAAGTAAAAACTTTCTTTCTCCGCTAGTTTAGTTTGCTTACTCCACATGACGTAGGGGTTGTCGACAATGTAATTGACTGCACTACTACTTTTTGATGAAGCTTTCTTATTGTTGGAGTGTACTCATTTTGTTTTTGGTTAGTTTAGTTATTGAATGTAATTGTGATTTGATGATATCTACTTTTTTGTTCTGTTTTGTTTTATTTATAAACAGAAATTCTAAAGAAAAATTTTCAGTAATAAAAGAATTTCTGAAGAATTGCTTTGCGTCTCTGAGTCATACTATCCTTTCTCATCAAGCTTAATTTGACTTATAGTTATCCGAAAAATGCCATTGTTTGTGTTAACATATCACTGATACTGATTTTTTTTTCTATTTTTTATTTTTTATAGACATTTACGAGGAATATTTCACTATCTGAAAGAATTATCATCATTAATGTTACAAGATACGAATAATAACTTGAATAAATAGTATGTCATGTTCCTTTATTTCCTTGTTTCCTGACTCTTTGATTGATGTAAGATAGAATATGGGATGCTATCGAATAATAAGTTGACTCTACAAGTAGAAGTTAAACTCAATATAAAGTACAAACTCATTAATGTTATTATGATTCTTGCAAGTTGACTTATTGTAAAGTTATCAAATTAATGAAAATGTGTACAATAATTGGATAATAATGAATAATTTTATTTATATTCGAATGAATTTCAAATTTTACTTCTATCCTTCCCAGATGGTTGTGTGCGAACTTGTCTATTTCCGACTCTCACTCCACCTATTTTATAACTTGTTAAAACAACTAAAAAAGTACAGTTGTCTCAACATAATATTTCACAACTATAAACAATTTATGATTTTTATGTTATGCAATGAAATTGATTGGAGCGAAAGTTAATGGGCTTGTATAGAATTGGGAGTGTATTGAGGTTGGAGTTCTTGTAAGTGCAGTTGTAGTTGGATTCGACAGTTATACAATGGAAGAGAGTCTGTTGGGACGAAAGTATCGTAAAAATCAAAATGAAAGAAAGCTTTTTAAAATTAAATATAATGTGCATCAAGCATTACTAGAAGGTGTACAAAAAGTTACTTGTTTACTCTTTGCCAGTACCTAAAAGAATAGTATACCATCCAGAACAAGATTAAAAAATTATTGGTAACATGTTTGAATAATAAAGAAAGGATACCAGTAATAGGATTCATTTTGTTTCTCTTCATGTATTCAATTGATGCACTCTTCCAATCATCTCTCATTGTATGTAATTTTTCACCTGCGAAAAATAATTTTAAAATGAGTATTTTCAAATGTGATTGTACTCATAAATAATTTTTTAGTGGTTTATTTACAATACCTTGACTGATGGAAAGTGAGGTAATGACACCAGCAATGAACATTGATAAACCTGAAAATTATCAATTAAGCAAATTATTCAAATTTAATCATTCTTAAATATGTTACAAAAGGTTACTCAAACGCTTGTCGAAGATAATATTGGGTTGGAGGAGGATGGCAAAGTTTGTAAAGTGCTCACAAAAAATCACATGCCACAAAAAAAACAATATTATATTTTAAAAACTGGAAAATGTTGAACTCAGTTATCACATTGGTTGAAAATGTCAAATTATTATGTCTATAATTTAGGCTTGGCTTATTTCTTATTTTTGCTTACCAATTGAACCAATGATCACTTTTCCTCGTGGCATTTTTTCAAGTTGTTGAATAAACGATCTGTTTGGCATCTTAATGGTATTTTTAGTTTAGATTCAAAGTTTGATTTAATCACTGTGGCTATTTTTCGTATTTTAAGTTAATCAAAACTGATATAATAACGGTAAAAATAATAAAAATGTTCCCACCCCCACCCAAGTTTTGCTAGTTGTCAGGGGTACACAGTAAAAACGGAATAAAAAATAAAAAGCACGCACGAATTGTGCAACTATCATCTTAACAATGAATTTAATCGTTGAATCGTACATAAAGAAAATCAAAATTTTCATGATTTGATTTTTTTTCGTGCGTTATCCGTTTCCGGTTGATTTTGCAAATCAATCTGCAGGTTCAACAACCACATCCACATTGGTAATAAATCAAAATAAAACAGCAACTGAACTACAACAAGTCTAAAATGATGCAAAAGCTTATTGTTGTCCTTGCACTAATTGCAAGTGTGATGGGGTTTGCTCCCATGAGTAGATTTACATCCCGCACTTCCTCTTTGAATATGGTTTCAATGAATGAAATTCAACAAAAATTCGGCAAAGCGTTAGGCATTGCTGCTATGGGTGTTGTACTTGCTGGTCCAGCCATTCCAATGGCCGCAATGGCTGATGGTGCAGTCAGTGCATCAACTGTTTATCGTGCCCGTAATTCCTACGGAAATAGAATCCTTGGTTTAGAATCTGCCGCAAACAGTGGAAATTTTGCCGCATTTGAAGATAAAAAAGCGATTAATGGATTTGATCTCTTTATTTCTGCTTCTAATGCTTTAAATAGTAAAACTGATAAAGAGAGAAAAGCTGCGGAGAAATCAATTCAAGCTAACTTATATGCTGCAGTCAAAGCTAAAGATTCTGGAAAATTGAAGTCCGCATATGCTGATTTTATCAAAGTTGCTGATCTTAAATCTGCTTATAAGCCAGGAGAATTAGGACAAACTGATTCATCTGGTTACTCTCCAACTTGGGGAACTGACAAGCAATATATTTACCAACGATAATCATACTATTATAGTGATGGTTGCGAATTGCACATAACGATACATACTCTGGTTGTTATTTGGATTTAAACGTAATTTTAAGTTTGCATATCTTAAAATTGTATCATTTTAACATTTAAGAATTTATTATTTCCTCAATAAATAAATATTACACGAATAAACTTCAAATTGTTATTTGAGTTGTGAGTTCGTGACAAGTTATTTTTGGACGATATTTGCAATATACCTCCTGTGTAAGATATAATTGAATGTAATAGTTTATGTGAATTTGAATGCAAAGTGTAGCAATTCAATCCATTCATTCCGTACGTAATCTTAACGTTTTTCCAATCAATTGAAGAATGTTGTGTTGAAGTAATCACTTTTTCGAAACTTTATATCCCGTTGTAAAGGTGTCATTGTCAAGGTAGAAAGCGGGTTATATATATCCTACTTTCATCAAATGTAAGATAAATGATCATAAATGGATTCATCAATTTGAATCAAAATCCGAAATATAAAATTGCAAAATTGTGATTGGTACTTTGAATTGATATCAAACAAGACTCTATCTTGGAAGTATCGCTAAGTGCTAATTTTGTTAAGAAATCTTTCAAATGGCTGCATTGTTGCTGCTGTTACCACTTCCAACTCTGTTTAACAGAATATATGAATGAATGAATGAAATATAAAAAGGGAAAGCTATCTTCAAAGGAAAATTAAATAATATTTCGAGTCTTCTTCATATAATTATATAATATATATAATATACAAAATAAAGCCTTCTCCCCTTTTTGAAACTCTTCTTTGATATAAAAAGTCCACTTAATATTGTATCAAGAAGGCCAATTTTGCGTAATTTTAGTTTTTATAGGCCATTAGATTCATTCTAACATTTTAGTTCTAACATTCATTCACTTGATACTACAGTAGATTAGATTGATCTGCTATTTATTTATTGCTTAATTGACGGTAGTTGAATTGTGTAATGAACAGTATATATCGATTTATTTATTTATTAAATTTACATTATAAATAATCATCTCTGCTTGCATTGTTATCATTAATTATTTTAAGAAAAGTATTAATTATTAAATTACTCAAGTTATTAGAACTGTATTAATAAAAAATCCCATTTTCCCAAAAAAGCGGTCGATCCTGCAGATAATAAGTTACTGTGATAATAAATTTATAAATTTGGTGAATTCGGAATTGGTAAAAAAATACATAGAAAGGAAAAATGAATGGCAAAGTTGATAAATCTCAAAGAGAAGATTGCGATTCAAATCAAGAAAATGCTGAAAATATGTTAAAGGTAAAATAGTATCATAAAACCAAATCATCATAATATTATTGATATGTATTTATATTTATTACTTGTGTTTTAGAATGTGAACTCGGATGAGCATTATAACAACACCTCAAATCAAAAATTGCAATATGATAATTATAGAACAGTTGAAGTTCGGGTTTTGTTAGAACCAAAAATATTATCTTCATACCATGCCTTTTCTATAAAAGCAGCATTCAAAAATAAGATAAATAGAGAAAACAATGTGGTCTCAGATATTATTTATGACATGACAAAGAGACAGGAGATGTTGGTTGCTTCTGTTTCAATTCCGCTAGCTAATATTAGTGATTTACAGTTATCGTTAATTGGGAAATCTTATCATATAATAGTATTGTATGAAAAGTCTACTCTGATATTTGAAGAAGAAATAGGATTTTCGAATAAGCGCGTCGAAACATTATTTTATCTAATACCAATGAAAGATTCTGGATGGAATTTTTCGGAGCAAATCGGTCGTTACTTCGCAAATATTTTGAAAATTTCACAAAATTTTGATTCTTTCACTATTGAAGAACGAGAATTCGAAGATTTATTTGATTCTGTAGAACAGTTTACAGAATATGATCAAGCTCAATATTTAACAAATCGTGCGACTTCCATATTAAAACAATATTTGCTACCGTATCTTGCGACAACAGCATGGTCTCCAATTATGGTCTCTTGCTATTTAGGATTTCTTTCGCAAAAATATATCCGATTCAAAGATACATTATTCAATTCGCTTCAAAAAGAATGCTTTCCTTCATCTCATGTTCTACTGCAGTTAAATCCAAAAGAAATTAAAAGTGCAAAAGTATCACTGTATTTCAATGAGGGCTTGAAAATGATTATGCAACACATCTTGATCATCAACAATGACTTGTGTTGGTTGGAAAAACTATCGAAAAATGAGTTTCCAGCAGAAATTTGGAAAAGTTTGGAGCCATTATCTCCTCCAGTAGGAAATAATGAAAATCTAAATAATCAATACTTAAACAGTCTTGAGATTGTCTTCAGTCATTCAACTCCTATGAATATTGAGATGTTTCGTGTTTTCTACGCGGTCACTCCAGGTGAAACTAGCGATATTCGCATAATACAACGAAGTCAATTATTGAATTTATTGCTTTATTCACCTTTGGTGGATAATAGAACACTAATCAATGAAATAAAAAATATTATCAAAGCAAACAGAAACAAAATTAAATTCGTGGATTTTTTAGAAACTGTTCATTATGTAGAAGAGTTATCCTATTTATGCAACACGAAATCTGATATCCTATCGAAATGGATAGATACCTTAAGTCAAGAATTCTTCAATTACTTATATGAAATTCCAATAGAAGACTTAAATAACAGTGGTGAACAATTTAAGGGAATGCAAAATAACTATAAAGGTGACTTAATGTCTGCATTGAGAATAAAACACAATAACATTCAGCAGTTTTACAAAAAAATAATCAACTCACCTAAAGGCTTGGAAATAATTTTATGCAAACTTCTAGTGAGTGCAATAGATCCAGGTTCGGATATTCTATCGTGTGCTTGTATCGAATGGTTAACTACTAAATTGAAAAGTCACGATAATGACTTCCATTCCAAATCTAAACTTATTCGAAGTCTTAATTACTACATCTCTATCGTTAATCAATCGTCAGGTGTTGTGAATAAATTGATAACAGAAATTGAACCAAATTTCCTTCAAATAATTTCAAAGAAAATGGAATCAAATTTGTTGAATGAGTGGCTTGTTAATTGGAGAAATAATACAAGAGAGTTGTTTATCCTCTTTAGACAACACACTACGCTGAAATTGTTGAAACCAATAGTCGCACAAAAACTTTGCGAAGCTTCAGATTTTGTTGATACAGATCAGTTCACAGAGTTATTGCAAAAGTTTGATTATATAGATGGAAATGATATCTCTGCAGTTGAGCATCAAGTGTTTAATTACATGTTGGATAAATTTAGTCAATTAAACACGAAGCATGTGAAATATGAAAATATTTGTCAGTTCAGTAAATTCATTCGTAACCTCTTGTTGCATCGAAGATTTAAAGAAATTGTTTTCAAACACGAAGGGATGAAAAGAATTATTGAGTTCCTGACAAACGTAGTTATTCTCATTCACGATAAATCCATCACTTATTCAGGGATCGAAGAAATGATTTCTATATCTGGGTCCAAGAAATGGGTTGAAATTATTCGTAATTTTTCCATCGGAGTCAGTATGGAAGTGTCAGAAGAAGCAATGCGTGATTTAGAAAATGATATGATTTCTTTTAGTGATAATATAGTTGCTACTTCTGAGTATGTGAAGAAAGTTGGTCAGTGGCTAGAAGAGTCTGATAAACCGTGCCAATGGTTGATACCGTTCAATGAAACACTAAAGGAGTTGAAAAATCGTTTGCCATCTGTGAGTATGAGTGAGATCAAATTATCTGGCGAAATTTGGGGAAACTTGACAAGAATTAAAGAAATAGCCATGTCTTTTCGTCATTGCATAGCTTCAAATTTAGTGAGTGATGTATGGAGAAATGCACTTTTAAAATCAATTCCAGAAATCCCAGATGCTCAGTCGAACGATTTAGTTTTTGATTTTGTCGCCAATTCACTCCAAGCATTTGATATTACTTTGTCAACAACCCACCAATATTTGAATTATCTTGAGCAGCCAATTAGTTTGACGTTAGAAATCGCTAAGACAATTTGGAAGGATGGTATGAGTTGGGAATATGAAAGAACTGCATTTAAACGTATTCCTTATTTCTCAGAGCGTTCCCAAATAATTGAATCATCAAAAGAGATTTTAAATAATATTGAAAGGTCTGACTTTTACTGTAGCAAATATGCTCCTGCACTTTTGAAAACCTTGGAAGTTTTCGCTTGTTGTGATGATAGTAAAATAGTGCAATCTACTCGTAAATTAATTGGTATATCATTAGACATATCACTTAAAGAGCTGTCAGACCTTATCAAAACGTGGGGTAATTTATTGGGCCATAATTGGGAAGTTTTATTACCGATATTGCTGGAGTTGAGTAATGCATCTGATCTTGTTGAATTCGTTAGAGAGATTAAAGATGAGAAAAATTTCAATTTAATCGATATGGTTGAAGAACATTCAGAAAGCTTAATTCGACCAGATACGGTTTCTCAGTTCGATATTGCTCGTCGTTTCATTAGAGAGTTGCTATCTGGTGGAACTAGTTCATCCGAAAAATGGCTTCAGAATATGCGGCATGTGTTTCAAACTCTATTTCAATCAAATCAAGAATATGGAAATTTACCACAAATATTGCAAGCATGCAAATTTCATTTGAATGGTCTTAAAGATATTTGGAATAATGTGTCAAACAGAGAGAAATCTACGAAAGATCTTGTAAGACAAATTCTCCACTCTGGTCAGTCACACTTTTCACGTTTGAATGATGGTAATCGTGTGAAAATTTGCATTGGAGGTAAACCACTTTTCTGAAACAGTATTATCCTTATCCCTTATAGTTGATCAGAAATAAAATTTAATTACTTATAGATGTTTGGAAATCGGGTAAGATCATATCAGTTGAAAATTCTCATCAAACGGATATTTCCTATAATATTTCACTTGACAAAGATGGTCAAATCGTTAAGAATGTTTCTGAGAAAATGCTATGTCCGGATTATTCAGACTTTTCTTTGATAATATCATGGATGAATAATGATCATAAACCAGAGAATCAAAATGAATCTTTTATCGAGGAGTTGCGAAGTCGTGCTTTATTGCTTGTTAATTCTATGGCAAAGATTGTCACTCATGATCGCGATGAAGATCAAGCAAATCGCGAAAACGAAAATTTGCAGCTTTTTATTCAAACAGCAGAAGCAGCAATGAGCATTTCTAAACTACTCTCTGAGTTATTGTTGCTTGGTCATTTCGGATATAAAATGAAGTCAATTGATATCTCTTTCAAGTTTGATGCATTGGATGCATATCGTCAAGAATTAGAAATGGAGAAAGCAAAATGGAGTGAGTTTCTTCAACGTATGCGATTAGAGTATAGTGCAGTGAACTATTTCTTCTCTCATCAATTTTGGACTTTAGATGAATACTTTTCTGGTCGATATAAATCACCAAGTATAAAGCTCAAAGCTAAAATCTTGATGCAATTCGCCAATTTTGACATTGACAAAAAACTGATTAGGAACTTATTTCAAACGAAAGATGAACCTTACGAAGAATTTACTAAATTGGCAAAATCTTTGCAACAAATGTTTGAAATGATTCAACCCGCCGCATTAGACTCGCATCAAACCCACCAAGTTTTGATTGGGAAAAACTCAGTATTTGCTTGCAGTTATGATAGTGATCGCGATTTATTAGGCCAATACTGCGCTCTCTATCCTAATGGTTGTGTAAGGAATCAAATGTTAGTTTGCGAGAGCAGCACCTCATTGGAAGAAATCAAAATATTTGTTATGCGATGCTTTTCAGTCAAGAGAAGTTGCAAACTATATTCAATTGTCAACATTCATAAGCTGAGTAGAAGCGATCAATCTTTGATGATGAAAATTGCAGTATCGGCAATACGGAATAAATCGGTTGAGAATATGAATCAATTAGCAATATTGATTAGGAGCGATGTGGCTGATTGCGTGAATGGTATGAAAATACCTAAACAAATAATACAACCAGCCAGCGATTTAACTATATTAAATATATTTCACAATATATCTCCTTTTGTGACAGTCGTTACTTCATCTCATTCAGGCTTAGGGAAATCGCATTATTGCAAAACCTCCTCTGCTCAACATAACAAAAATCTGAATACTATTATTTTGTCAGATGGCATGAATAGAGAAGATATGATAAGTTG
>VKHH01006255.1:0-22713 GCA_015144975.1 Epipyxis sp. PR26KG
ATAATAATAATAATAACAATAATAATAATAATAATAATAATAATAATAATAATAATAATAATAATAACAATAATAATGTATAATCCATCTTCCAATTATGATATGCTATGTTGTTAAAAAGTCCCTTAACTGAATATTTGAGAAAAATTAATTATAATTTATTTGATTTTATTAAATACCTGGTATAAGCTAATCAATTTCTATTCTAAAGAAGGAAAGAATCTTAACAATCCATTATAAATGATGTATATCTTTTATATCCCACCGTACAGTTAATACTGGTATGATTGGAGGTGATATAATTTTTTTATTTTTTATAAAATATTTGAATCAATTTTAATCTTCAAATCATCTTTTAAGATGAGACAAGATTTGATTTGTGATGGTATAAAAATATCAAAAATGATATTATCATACTTTTTATGACATTAACACAAAGCCCCCAAAGTAATCTATGATGGTTTTGCTAGCATTCTCCTCATCGAATGTCAATACGATATTCTGGAATTACTTACTATTGCTTATGAGGATTCTATGATTTGATATTATTTTATTATATAATTATTAACAAATAATTAATTAAATAATTATATTACCATTTAATTGATATTATTCTACTGTAGCTTATTTTTGAAAACATAACATTATGACAAGAAAAAAAATCAATTGAAGTACATTTAACTTATTATTATCATCAAAATTCTCAAAATTCATTTTATATTAAAAAATGTTAGTAATTTT
The DNA here is from genome assembly GCA_015144975.1 of Epipyxis sp. PR26KG. Taxonomy (NCBI): domain Eukaryota; class Chrysophyceae; order Chromulinales; family Dinobryaceae; genus Epipyxis; species Epipyxis sp. PR26KG. The sequence continues at coordinate 742 of VKHH01006255.1, forward strand.
AATATGATTAAAGCTGAATATTGAATTGAATTAGGATATTATTATCAAACATCAAACTAAACAGGTGGGGACAAAGGGGGGGGGTCGACCATTCATTGGTAATTATGTAACTGAAACCACTCATTATTATGATTATATATACAGTATAGGGTTAGTATAGAATAGACTTAGTGGATGAAAATGTGTAGGAAAAATAATTACTATTATTATAATTAGTACAAAACTTGTAAACCATTATGCCAAAATAGTTATAAAAATTATGAATGAAATGGATGAATTCGTCCATTCATTATATGCTCCTTGAATAAGAAACAGTATTATTATGGCGTTGAAACAAGTAGAAACTGTGTTAATTATAATATATTAAGTAGATGTGACTAATATTATTAGATTATCAGATTTCAGAATCATGATTTATTATAATAGTAATGTAAGGATATGTAAAGCAGAATAGGAACTTTTAAGGATCAGTTTAAGTCTGTCACTCACGAGGAAGCATAGATTATATACATATTAAATGAGACATACCAGATACCAGGAATGCTTATTATCATGTTATTATATTATGATCTTATCATGTTTTTAAAGTATAAGGAAAAACTGCCATTACAAAGCAATTAAAATAGAGTATAATAGTCAAGAGTAAAATATTTTGATAAGATAATAATATTATTCATATTATTATTTGATTATTTATCTTTTTATTATTACTATATTATTATTATTATTATTATTATTATTATTATTATTATTATATTATTATTATATTATTATTTATTAGATTTTTTCTTCTTTTGTTTCTTCATCACAAGTCTCTGGTGTATTTGTTGAGATGTATGCAATAATGGATGACAAACTATTCGATTTGAAACGCTGGAAACTTTTAATTTGATTAGAACTATTATTATTATCATCATTATTGTCTTTTTCTGTGCATTCAACATAATGATTATAATTATCATTTCTATTATTATTATTATTATTATTATTATTGTTATTATTATTATTATTATTATTACTATTATAATTATTATCATTATTAATAAAATTATTTTCTGAATTAAATTCAAGAGAAAATATAGAATCATATGATTTCACTGGACTAAGTGGAGGGAAGCAATATTGTGGACATGTATTAGATGGAATATCTTTTGTTTGATTGATACGATTTAACACAGCACGTCTACCGGATCGACGAGATAATTTTGGTGCTTTCATTTTTAATGGAACATTATTGGATTTTTCAGGTGTTGTGAAATTATTTGTCGATTTAAATGTGTTATATGTTGAGCTACTACCTATAGGTTCAGTCCCAATGGAAGTGACTGGAAGAGAAGAGGATGTTAATATATCTTTTTCGATGTTTTCGATGATAAGTTCTTCATGAATAATTCCAGGGCTGTTAATTTGAGGATTAATTTCATCTGTCATTTCTGATTCTTTATTATTGTCACAATGCGAAGAGGAATGAATATTATAATAATATCTGAAAATTAATAAAAATATTAATATAGAATAAGTCATATTTAGAATTAGTATACATAAATCAAAAATAAAAAAATAAAAGTTTTCGACATAATTTTATGAAAATCAATCAATCAGATTAATTATTAAGTAACAAAAACAAATAGTTTTTTAACATCTGAAAAAAAATCGGAAAGATATGTTGAGTTTACGTAAATAACATTTGAATTGAATTCTCAATAATAATAATATTATAGCTAACATGTCACAATTGTTAATTTTGCTACAGTTTAAATAATTCGAATTCATAAGTTGTTAGTAAAGGAGAAGGAAGATATTAGCATACCAACGACAAATAAAATAAATCATGTTTAAAATAAAAATAATAATAATAATTATTATTATTATTACTATTATTATTATTATAAAAATATAGTAATAACTTACGGTTGAAATATTTGCTGATCTTCACCACTTAAGTTTGGTGAATGAAGATGAAGGTGAAGTGCTCTGCGAATATCTTCAACTCCAACATCACTTCGATGGATATTTAAATCAGGATAAAAGGGGGCTTTGTCGTTCACAGATGATAAATATTCAATATTATTATTATCTTTGCCAGAAGTCGTGAACCAAGGATGATCAAATATCTCCGTGATTCCACTAGTGGAACCCAACCTTTTGTGAGGCTAAAACAAATAATATTATTATCATTATTATTGTTATTATTATGCTATTATTATGCAAAGATTGGATGTGATGTAACGTGTCTCAAGTATTAACTCCCGAACTCACCTCAGCTCGAATTAATGAATAAATGAAATCTTTACAAGCAGCAGATAAATGGTTACAATGATCAGATAAATAGTGAGATTGAAGATTTATCGGACCATTATCAACATAACGGAATGATTGTAGTTTGGTTACTTCGTACGGTCTTCTTCCGCAGAGGAATTCATGAAGGGTTATTCCCATTGCAAACCATTGAGACGATGTACCATGAACATGACCAGGGACATATATTTCTGGTGCCTATAACAAATTAATTATGAGAAATATTTGAAAATATTATTAAATTATATAATAAATTAAACCAATAATAGTAATAGCATACCATGTATCCATGTGTGCCACTGGTGGAGCGACAATCTTCAATGTCAACTAATATCTTTGCGATTCCAAAGTCAGTCAGTTTCAAGTATCCTTTATCAGTCATAAGAATATTTTCTGGTTTTATATCTAATAATATATATAAAATGATAAAATAAATCTCATTTGGAGTAAAAAATAATATAATTATCAGTATCACCTCTGTGTAGAATTCCATGACTATGACAACTGTCTAATGCCATAGCGATTTGAGCAGCATAGAACTTCACCGCAGATTCAGGAAATTTTGTATCTGGTGTGTTTCTTAAGTTATATCGCATATCACCTGATTAAACAATTGAATAATTTACAAATAAAATAATAATTACTCATTAAACTCATACCTCCTTTCGCTATTTCTAAAATCATATACAAATGTCCTTCATCTTGGAAAGCATATTGAAGACTACAAACATATTTATTTTTCTTTAATATTGCTAAAGCTCTTAGTTCTGTTAAAACAGTAGCAGGTCCAGAACTTCGTTTCATTATTTCAGATTTTATCATTGCCTTCAGAGCATATTCGGCACCAGCATCAGCACCCGTTAGTTTGCGCACACTTCGAACCATTCCAAATCCTCCTAAAGATTAAATCTTAAATATTAGAGAAGATATATTTTCATGAACAGCATATTTTATTTATATATTTATGTTACCTAATCCTAATGTTTTTGAAGGGTGTGAAAAATGAGAAATATTTACATCGGCGACTGAAGAGTCGTTTTGTTGAAACATCAAAGTACTTAATGATGTATTCCATGTGCTGCTATCTCTACTTTCTTTATCAACTTTAACAGAGGATTGTGATAATGAAATTGATTTTAAATTTCGAATATTGTCACAGAAATTTGAAGGAGACTCAGTCAAAGGAAAAGAATGTTTGCAACCCATTTAATCGAACTTAATTCTTGAATGAGATTATTTTATTTGTTGAATGAGTGATAACACTGCAGTTATTTAAAATATATTTTGAGTTGTGTTGTTGTATTGTATTTAGCATTTAGGATTTATCGATTTATCGTCAGTCAAATTTCAAATATTGTCAAAAAATCAAAATTGACTTACTACCTAAATCTAAGAAATTTAATAAAATAAAAGTTCAAAATTTAAATTGATACAAACAACCATTTGAAAATTATTTCCTTGTCAAATGGTTAAATTTTACAGTTTTTATACGTTGAATAATTATTATAACGTTAAAAAAACAGAACTTCAACATCGATCAACTTCAACATCTTGACGATAAAACTAAGTTGTTGAATTTCTATTGGAGCTAGAAACTTACTTTGTGTATTTACTCTGCTATTAAACTAAATTGTCGGTATCGAGATAAGTTTTTGGATCTATTTATTGGAAAAATTAATAGAAAACACAAAAAGTAAAACATTCAAGAGTTCATAGGAAATATTTTTGTAAATTTTATTCTAATGATGATTGAAAGTAATAGTCTGATATATTAAGTTGCTAATATAATGTAAAAGATATCAAATCTGATATTTCTCTAATAAAGTCAAGATTGAAAAACATAATAATAACAATTTGAAATTAAATATAAACAACAAATTTAGAAGTGTAAATATAAAGCCATTTATTATCGTATTTTTACTAAATCCTGCTCTAAAATAATGAGATTAGTAAGGCGTTTTTTCCAATTAATTAATGTCCCAATTCAATTTCATGAATTCTGGAATTGTGAGAAAAGAAATTTTATATCATAATTACCCGCATATAATATTTTTGGTTTAAATGAAACGGGATTAATATCACCGATGAAAAATCTTCACAATATTTCCCAAACCTGTCGCTAATAAAGTATGATCATCATGACGGATGTTTCTCTTTCAACTCTTGATACGATTGTTATTTATTCATTAATAGCTTATAATAATTTCAATCATTAACCGTTTTTCGAGATTTCATCTGCACTCTTAACTTCCCAGTCATACAGAATATTTCTATCATACGTGAAATTACTACGAACAAATAGCTCTCGAAATAATCCTTTCAAATAAATATAATCTGGGGTATCCTCAAATCCAAGCATATTAATATGATCAAAATAATTTTTGAATTCAGCTGGAATAAAAAATCAAAATGTTATTTTTAATTGAAAAAAATAGTATGTATTTTCTTACATGGCAAACCCTCGCAAAGTTCTGCAACACTTGTATTACATTTCTTTTCTTCAATTAGTTTGTATTTATCTTGATTAGATGTTGCTTTTAGACCTTGCCAAGGTAGAGAACCTCGAAGGAAATAAATCAAAATATATCCAATCGATTCCAAATCATCTTTGCGGCATTGATTGAAACCTTTATGAGCATTAATTGAAGCATATCTACAAAACACACTTTATCTAAATCTTATATGGTAAATTATTAAACAAAGAACTTAACCTTGCAGTGCCTGTTAGTTCGTGACCACTATGACAAGTAATATGCTTAGCTGTTCGTGGATTTCTGTAATACTTTGCCAGACCAAAATCAATGAGATAAACCGTGTGTCGATTTTGTTTTCTTCCCACCAGAAAATTTTCTGGTTTTATATCTCGATGCAATAGACCCTTCGCATGAACGACTTCAATCCTGCAAATTATATTGTGCGCAATCATCAACACAGTCTTCATTGAAAATGCTCGACCACAGTAATTAAACAAATCCTAATTTCAATGAAAAAAATTAAAATATCCAATAAAAATATGTGTTAAGTAATGAGGTAACATAGGACAAACGAACCCACCTCAAGACTTTTGCCGAGCAGATCCATGACCATAACAGCCATACCATTTTGATAACCAAACCAACGAACCTTAGGGATGCCCACTGAGAACAATTACAAAGTAGAAAGTAATTAAAACAAATGCAATTAATTAAACGTAGCGTAACAATAAACCTTCTCCATCCAACATATGATATATTTTAGTTTCACGAAGTAGTTGAGATTTTATAATAGTTTTATTATTGTTCTTTTTCTCTACTTTGCAGGCAACATCTTCTCCAGTTTTAGTATTTTTTGCATGATATATCTCACCGAATGAACCACCTCCTTTGAACATACCGTGTTACTTATCAATATTCGTTATGAAAATAATATATTTTAAATAACAAATTGCACATATCGTATATCGCATACCTATTCGACTTCCCAGTTGATATTTTACTCCAATTATTATTTCCATTGAATCTGCTGAAATGTTACAAAATTTCAGAAGACGAGATGATAAGTTATGATCTTTTGTTGCTCAAATCCTCAAAGATTAATTTCAACAGCTTTTATCACAGATCAGAATTGGTAATAACTTTAATTGACAATATAATTAAAAGAACACCCTCCTCCTTTCAACAACTTTTTAAGGTTGTAAACTGTTTGATTAAGTTAAATAAATTAATCATATAAGGAGAAATGCATAAAAATTGTTGAATTTTCTAGAGTATATTATCTTCGTTGATCAATTAATAACGAAAATTGCTGCGTAGTCAACAATTTGTTATAAAAACCTGGAGGGGGTGGTTTTCGGATCTGTAGTAGTTGTTGTTGTGTTGTTGCCCCCCAACGGACCGATAAATATTATCACTTTTCATGTAATAAATAATAAATAATAAACCACCGCATATCTAAAAGTTAATTTTGATAAAGTCTGATTGATTTTGAAAATGTCAGCATTTAACGCAGGAGCGAATTGCTTCTTAAATTCTCCTTATAAGGTTAGTTTTTGTGTAAAAATGTAAAAATGTAAAACTAAAATTTAGTAAATTTTATTTTATATTTTACATTCAAGACATTAAAATTTGTTCTGAATTATGCTCTGTAGGTGAATACTATTGGTCCTAATCCTTCAACAGCTAGGGGTAATGGAATCCACATTAATATTCATCCAACGTACGATGACATACTGTAGCTATATAAAATTATTAAAACTTTTTAAAATCATCTTCCTTATTTGCTACATAGGAAACCGCTCCTTGTTTATACGTCTGGGAAATATGTAATTGTGAAGAACTTATTGGATCCAAACGATTGCTTTATTTACAGAGGACATTCAGTGAATGCAACTGTAGCAAAGTTTTCTCCAAACGGTTATTGGGTTGCATCGGGTGACAGTTCAGGGAAAGTTCGAGTATGGTCATGGGATAATCCAGAGCATTTAACTAAATTAGAAACACCAGTCTTCGCAGGGTATATTTTTGATCTTGATTGGGACAGCGAATCTAAGAAAATTGTTGCTGTAGGTGATGGGCAAGATATTCTTATGAAATGCTTTACTTGGGATACTGGGAACAGTGTTGGTGAAATGGTTGGTCATAACAAAAGAGTTTTATCTGTATCATATAAACCATCTCGCCCTTTTCGCATTATGACTGGAAGTGAAGATTTCAGAACATTATTCTTTGCGGGACCACCATTCAAACTCGATCATTCAAATCCAACTCATTCAAATTTTGTGAATTGTGTTCGTTATTCTTCTGATGGAACAAAAATCGTATCAGTTGGATCTGATAAAAAAATTCAATTATATGATGGAGCAAAAGGTGAAGTTACATTGGATAAAGTGGATGCTCATACTGGATCAATTTATTCGGTTTCGTTTAGTCCGGATGGTTCAAAGTTTGCAACTTCTTCTGCTGATAAAACTCTTAAAATTTGGGATTCTGCATCATTAACTTTGGAGCAAACATTTGAATTATCACCAGATGCACAAATTCATGATGCTCAATTAGCTGTTTTGTGGTCAGCAAGTGTAGGATTAGTCTCAGTATCATTAAATGGTAATATTAATGTTTTTGATTTATCAACAACAACTCCATCAAAAGTTATTCAAGCTCATCAAGTTGGAATTAGCTCATTATTTATTGATAATAATTCTCAAATAACATATACTGGTTCTATTGATGGTGTTATCGTCTCAAGAAATATTATTACTGGTGAAACGAAACGTCTAGTAGGAACTGATAAGCGAAGTATTACCTGTTCCGTACATAGCAACAAGGTCATTGGCATCGCTTCTGTCGGTGGAACAGTATATTCTGCTGGTTGGGATGATAAGTTACGATTCGCTGATGCATCTACAGGTGTATTTCATTCTGAAGTAACTTTAAATGGACAGCCATGCTCATTGGTTAGCTCTCCTAATTCTGATTTGGTGTTAATCGTTACTAACTCTGAGATTTCTCTTTTTCGAGGTGCTGACAAAGTTGGATTTCTATCAAACGGTTCATATTCTTATACACCAACTTGTGGTGCTATTCTTGGTGATATCGAAATTGCAGTTGGTGGTTCTGATAATAAAACTCATATCTACTCTATCACCGATTTTAATATTGTAGAAATCGCAGTTGTTGAGACTAGATCAGCCGTTTCTGCATTAGCATATTCTCCACAAGGTGATACATTAGCCATTGGTGATGCTGGTAGACAAGTAGAAGTGTATGAGCGTGGATCTTGGGCACCTAAAGTGAAAGGAAAATGGGCATTTCATACCTCTAAGATTACTGCACTTGCTTGGTCTCCTAATGGTAGCTTGTTAGCATCTGGTGCACTTGATGAAAATATATTCATTTGGAACTATAATCAACCAGCATCTAAATTACAATTATCTTTCACACATATGAGTGGTGTGAGTGGTATTTCATGGTTTGATGAAGAAAGTTTCATATCTGTTGGTAATGACCATGTGACTGTGAAATGGAAAATTCCAAATGGTGCAGTTTGAGTTCTATTCTTAACTGCATAATAAGCTATGCTAGGATTTAATTGTTTTGAATATATTACTGACTTTATTGAATAATATTAAGACGATGCGTCAAATTTTGTTATTAAATTGACGAATTTACACAAACAATAGTTAAGTTTTTTTATAAATAAAGTGTTAAAAACAACATCATAAATTTATAAGAAAAATATGTAGTCGTTTTTCTACAAATACAAAACAAATCAGCAAAGTGATATAAAATTATAAAATATATATTTTATTATATGAAATGAAACGTAATTTACTGTTGAAGATTTGCTATATGAGAATCAATACTTCTTAATGTCAATAAAATGAAGAAGAGAACAAGTAAAATGCCAATTCCAATTAAGTCACTTGTTGACAAAATGGAACGTGGTGAATTTGAAACTGGTTTCACTTCAACTTGTGATGTTGATGCTGATGGTAACTTCGACTCAACAATTGGATCCTTTTTCTCTGATGTTGGTAATTTGGTTGAAGCTACGGGAGTTGTTGGTGGCCCTGATAGGGTCATTTTCATCGATTCAAAATAATTTACAAGCCATTTTTTTGTTTCTGCTGTTGCACTACTTTCAATCATACTCTTCATAAATGTACTTTTCACAAAGTTTACTTGACAAGAAAGTTCAACTTTAACCTTTTTCTCATTAGGAATTGCTTCAAAAACATACACCTCATCTACAGTGAAGGTATCTGCAGAAGGAACATCTGCTAAACGAGTTGAAGAATACAAAATAAAACCCTATTAATGACACAAAAGATTTTATTGAATTAATATCAGAAGATATCGATTAATTAATTACGCACTTGTTGACCAAACTTATTCAATCGTTGAACTTTAACTCCACGAGTCGTACTACAGCCTGGCAGACCGACATACTTCACAAATTTCACATCTCTTGCCAAAGACTTTTCAGATGTACTCCACGGAGATTCTTCTACATTTGTGTCATTTTTTGACTCTTGGTATACCTTAAACCCATGTGGTGCATTATCTTCAATGAATGTGGTTAGTAAGTATGGAATATTCGTTGGTAAATAATCAGTCACAGCCACATGCTTCAGCTTACACGCAGCAGATTCATCCCCTAGTATAGCTAGTGCTGCTTCGTCAATATTAGTAGCACCAATTTCTGATTCAGTATCTTCCCCTTCAGCAGAAGATTTAGCATTCAATTCATTGGTGCTATTTTTATCATCCTTATGACTGTCAATCAATGCTTGAATTTGATCAAATACTTCATCACGATCACCCCAAAAGTTTTTCAAGCAATAAACTTTATCATTTACTGTCGTTAGAAGGATGTGTTTAACTATTCTGTCTTCTTTAGCAATTGATTTTATTTGATGAGCACATACTTGAAGCTTCCTTTCAACAGTAAAATGTTTAGCGTAAAACAAAACAAAATGCTCTGTGATATACATATTTCTATAGTAAAATAAAAATGACCAATGAGTATTTTTCGAAACAATTCAGTAATCTATTCTGCTCACCCAAAATGAATAATACCGTGTGTGTGTCTTGGCTCTAAAGAGCACTGATGGGTGAATTTTAAAGAACCTAATTGGTATGATAAATTAGAAGCCACAGGGAAAAGATTGGCTAGATATTCTTCTGTTTTACTTTTGCTATCATCAATTCCATTCTCTGATTCAATGGAGTTTTTTCGAGTTGGTAATGAAAATGAATTATTGGAAGTTTTTCGTTCAACTCTAATTTCACTCATTTTATTCTTCTAAAATGCTACTATTGGCTCGATTTGTGGATAGAAAAACGCCAATACTAAATGTGAGAACTTGGTAGCTTGGTAGTGTGTAGTGTGAGAATTTTTCTTCATCTCATTCCCTCACTCCACCCCCTAAAAATACCCGCATTAAAATCAATTTCAATTGCATCAAATAATAACCTGATTGAAATAGTTATTCAATATAATGTAATGTAACTTAATCGTGTGAGTTTTTTAATTGTATCTTTACATCCCTCATAGTTACCGAGGTACCGGTACCAGTACCCACCCAACAGCAGTTGGAACAAAAAATCTTCATCATTATTCACACCAACAAACCATAAGCAATTGTACAGTAAATAAAAATTATGTTGTGCTGTAATTGCTGAAAGGAGATACAATCTTTCATTCCAATTCACAATAATGTTTACAATATCTAAATATCCTTATTTGCACATAATTAATTAGTAATCCTAGTAATCATTGATTGTTGATCAACTGTATTATAATACTATAGCACAGTGAATTGTATTATTGTCAATTATAATAATAACAAAAAAATAAATTTTGAATTTATTTAAATTGTATTCATATCAGAAATAAGGTAAAGTATTAATAAGATCAATTATTGAAATCGATAACTTACAGCGAGATAATATGTGATGTGCCCAATTAATATTTTGTTATTTTCTTCAATATTAGGAATATACGACCATCATGGACCATCATCATAGTCATAGCCATCAAGACAATCATGAAAATTGTACTGATAGCAGTCATAATCATGCCGCTAATCGGTTATTTAATGCAAATAACTCAAGTTTGGAGCATAATCATTCTCACGGAGTTAATGCTGGGGATGTACGTGTATCGATTTTATTATTTTAAATTCGTTAATTTTTATTTTATTATTTTAGTATACATTAGACGATTTTTTCAATTCTGTCAGATATGGATCAAAGAACAATATAATTCATATCTTAGACACAAATTCCAATTTGTTACATAAAATGGGTAAGTAAAAGATTTATTTTTCATATTTCCTATCATAATTGAATGTATGATATTATTTTTTAAGATCCTCAAGGATATACATGCATGCACTGGGCAGCGAAACGTGGCGAATTTGAGATTTTGGAAGTTCTTCATACCATGGGTGCAAGTCTTCATACTGCATCAAATTGTGAATCGAAAATGTATCCTATTCATTGGGCAGCCAGCGATGGTAAAATAGTTTCACTTCGATTTTTTCTGGACAGACGAGTTGATATTAGCGCTCAAGATGCCAATGGGTATACTCCTGTTGTTATTGCAACACAGTAAGTAGTAATATTAATTTCATTTATCCTAAAAGCTATCATTTTTTATTCTAATATATGATAGATATAATCAAATCAATTCTGTTATATTTCTGGTGAAATGTGGTGCTGATCTTACTCTCAAAGATACAAATGGAGATAGTCCCCTTCATTGGGCAGCTTATAAAGGATTTGAAGAAATGGCTGGATTATTATTATATCTTCTTCCAACAGAATTAGAAAATATTGATGTGTATGGTCAAGTAAGTCCTAACATTAATAATAATAATATGGATATGAATCTTGTTTCTGGGGTAATAATGAAAAATCGTATTTTAAAATTATGACATTTTTGGTCGTAAAAATAACCTGTTCCTATTATTTTCCATCTTTTTATTAAAAAGTATTTTCCATCTTTTTATTATTTTTATTTTATTTTCCATCTGTTCGAAAATAAAAAGTTAAAATACATCTTTTATAAAAATATAAATATTTATCTTGCATATGCATATTCAAAACACATAAGTCCTGATTTGAAATCATGTAAACAATATTTTGAGCAATTATACTAATATTAGTTATTATTTGTTGTATTTAGACTCCATTGCACTTGGCTGCACTTCGTGGAAACTATGAGGTTGTTGAATATTTGATATCTGATTATCGTGCAGATGCGAGTAAAAGGGATAAAAACGGATTGACACCATTAGAATTATGTGTCAAAAAGAAACAAATTAAAGCAGAATGGGTAATAAGAAGATTATGTTCAAATAATACTGTTGATCTCATTCGTAAATTAGGCACACAACGACTCAAAGATGTCCGGTAAGTCCATGTTACATTATTATTTTGTATGCTATTATTATTCAAATAAAATTAATCATCAATTCTCATAAACACGTTCAATTTGACCAAATGAAAGTGTATAGAGTTACACACACAACCCAGGCAATTGTGTGTGTGTAACTCTAGGCTATTGCTTAAGGGTAACTCTGTACACTTCAGTTATTATTTGTCATGAATGTGGATATGAAGAGAATATTATTGTTGAGCTTATATTGTATTGGAAATTCTGGAAGTGGTTTAAGGACCAATGAATTGATTGGTTCCAATGCCACTTGCAAAATTTCTATTTCTAAGCTCAACAAAAATGTGGGGTGGGTCGAGTCCCGTTATAAACCGAATTGCGTTAGGTGAAACAGCTTAATAAAAGCTTGTGAGTTTTTAAATAGATTCTTACTCTTTCGTTACGATTGATATAGGTTATTATTATTTGTCAAATTAATTATACTCTCTTTGTGTCGTCTTTGTGGTGTTTGAAATTCACAATTGTAAAACCTTATGATTTTTATCCGCTCCAGCTTTGTCCAGATTAATATAATAATATTTTTTCTTCACATTTATTTTAGAGTTGTGATTAATTTATGTTTGGGTTCCAATGATCGTGAAGTAGCTGTGTGGTTATGGCGTCTTGTTTTCACATCGAATTTCGTCGCTTCTATGATCTCAGTGTATTATGTGATGGACTCATCCATGAATGACCTGTACATTTTGCATATGATTAGCACAAGCTTTCAGGTACAATTATTTATATTAATATCGATCATCCTTTAGGGACCATTCGAAGCTGTTTTTTCCAACATGTCCATTAGATCTGCGTGCTCTACATCAGAAGCCGGAGAACCATTCATTCGATTTTAACTCGATAAAAAGTGTTCGGAAACCTGTGGAATGAAAATTGGAAGTTTTGTTAAACCCTGAGGATTATGGGTGCCGAAGGGGTTGGGCTCATAAGTAACTTGATGTGAAATTATATTTTTGGGAATTGATTGATTGTTCCCCCTCCACCCATCTTTGTTAATATAGCATAGCCTGTCTCAAATAGAACTTATCATTTATAATTTACTATAAATTAATGTTATGTTAATGTTGTGTTATGATTATAGTTCATATGGTGGGTAATGTTTGCAATGTGTCTCTGGAAAGATCCCTCCTATGTCATTGATGTAACCTCAAATACTACAAATTCAAATAATAAAAAGAATAGTTTGTCACAGCAACCATCTCAATTACATAATAAATATTCATATGATGCTGCATTAGAAGCGATTGGATTGCATGATGGAAGAAACCCTTTAACATTGCCTAATGTATGCCATACATGCCGTGTGTTACGTCCTCTGCGATCAAAACATTGCAAAATAAAGCGAAGATGTGTTCATAAATTTGATCATTTCTGGTAAAAATAGTTATTATATTTTGTGTATATGATGAGGTGTTATATGGACATTATAGCCGATTTTTACAACATTGGAATAGTTATTATGTTAGTATCTATTCTACTGTTATTGCAGATATAACAGCACATATCAATTATTTTTAACAGAAAAACAAAAACAAAAAAGATTCAAAAATCGAAAATTATAATCTCATTTCTAATAATATGAATTACTAATTGTATTTTTGTTTATTTTTATTTTGATTTTATTTATATTATATATTACTAATTTTCTAATTATTATTATTATTATTATTATTTGTTATCTATAGTCCATTCGTGTATAATACTTTGGGAAGAGATAATTATAAGTATTTTTATGGATTATTAGTTACTCATCCTATATGTTATATAATCTTCATGGTATCAACTGGATATTTTATCAGACGCGTTGGTATCTCATGGTCATTCACATTATATCTCATCTACTCCACATTATGGTTATTTCTCATCTTAGGATTATTACAATACCATACATTCCTTATCACAGCAAATCTCACGACCAATGAGCAAATCAATGTTTCAAAGTAAAAAATACTTACATTATTATTATTACTTACATATCATAATAATTATATATTAACAGTTATATAATTAATTATATTCTTTATTATTATTTCATAATCAAACTATTTATTATTTATCATTATAATGTACCGTATGTAATAATAATATATATATATTTTTGAAATAATAATAATAACAATAATAATAATAATTTTAATAATAACAATAATAATAATTTTAATAATAATAATAATAACAATAACAATAATAATAATAATAATAATAATAATATAACATTTTATTTTTATTATTATTTTTAGATATCAATATCTTAAAAATGATTATAATATGTTTCATAATCCATTTGACAAAGGTACAAGATTAAGAAATCTTTTAGATGGAATATTTCCATCTCAGAAATCATATTATCATCGTGATGAAGTGTTACGTGATCGATATTCTTCACGTGACTCTGATCATGGAGTTACTGAAAGTGAAGGTTTCTTTGAAGAAGCAAAAGCTGGGTTATTAGTGTAATAGGATACTTTAGAATGGCAATTATTCTCATAATATGATGGATGAATGGATGAATGAATTTTTTATTTGATATTATAATAGTTATTAATTTTTTTTATGCATTTTTGAATAATGTTATTAATCATAAACCTATTGTATGGAATGTGATTAACAGTAAGCATAATAGTTGGAATATCAATATTAGTTTATTAAATAATTAATAGAAAATAATCATAAAAATGATTAATTTACTTAATTAATAATCATAATTTAATTAATTAATGATTCAAAAAGAGGGAATTACCCCATCACCATGAAAAAAAACAGAAAGGAAGCTGCAATATTACTAGACTTACAAGTAATACAATCGAGTAGTAGTTACTCATGGAAAATCTGTTATTATTTAAAATAACCAAATTTTATTTGGTAATTTTACAAAAATACCAAATAAAATCTAGTAATTATTTACGGTAATTTAAAAAAAAAACAGTGATGCGCAAATACGCTAATTAATAATATTATATTTTTGTTTTTTCAAAGTTATTTTTTTTTATCTAATCAGATCATATAGTTGATAGTATATTATAATAAAATATTTGATCAAAGATTATAAAAATAGAATTGATAAGAAAATAAATCGTCGATAATATTTGCAATCTATTGAAATTATTATACTCCATACCATTTTTTATAAATTATAATATTTCTATTAAAGTTATATTAAATAATTAACTTCAGTAATAAGTTTAGCAATGCAATTATTTAAAGTAATGATTAGATATTATTATTTTTGAGAATAAAATACTATACCATAAATCCCATCTCATCATATTATGATGTGATTTATTTTCGAAGTAAATGAATTAATGACAAAAAAGCAGAATTATTATAATTATATTTCTCACTACATGCTGTTTCAATTGAATTAGAGGCTGCATTAGCAGTAGGTAACACATTAATGCCACCAGTACTTCCTTGTAATTCTTTTGAAATATAAGAGAAATCTTTTTCAATATTTCGTAATGGTGCTGCAGTATTATTTATTATTATATCCCAATTTTTCGAATTATTTTCATTTGCTTTTATATAATCACTAAATATAAGATCTTGCATGCGAGAATGACCCCATGAAGTAGACAACATATCTTTTAAAATAAGAATATTATTATCAGTTATTCCTAATTTTTCTGCCATATATAATGCTTCTACTGCAGCTTGTATATGAACTCCTACTAACATTTGATTGATTAATTTAGCTGACATACCAGTACCTAAACATAAAAAATATGCGAAAAATAATAAAAATAATTAGATTGAATATGATATTGAGTATCACAAATATTTATATTATTATTATTATTCTATACAAATAACAATCAATAATAAAACTTGCAAAATAATAATTTGATTATTAAACATATTAGCATAGCAATAATTGAACTACACTCTGTATGTATGTGTTCTAACCAACTGGTCCAAAGTGTTTAACATTCGTCGAATATAGTTTTAGAAATGGTTCAATATCGGTGACATCATGCGCATCTCCACCAACCATTGTTGTTAATGTTCCATTTTCAGCACCTTGAGGACCACCAGATACTGGGCAATCCAGATATATAGCTTGTTTATGATTCCGATTTTGTTTATTCAATTGAAGAATCTTAGTTTGACACATTTTTGCAAAAGTTGGGGTTAAAGTACTATGATCAAGCACTCTAAGTACTTTTGAGCATGAGTTGGATTTGATATCAGCATTGCTTTCGTTTGGAGTACTGAATAATCCATGGGAACCGAATAAAACTTGTTCACAGGATGCTTGATTGGGAAGACTGAGCGCGATTAAATCACATGATGCCGCCATCGTACTTAAAGATTCATCAATTGGCAAAACTTCCAATATAACATTTGATGGATGAGCTACTAATTTCGACCTTAAAGCTATTGTGTTGTTAACGTTAATGTCATGTACCATCAATTTATTAATTCCAATTGTTTGACCTTTTCTCAAAATGTTTATTGCCATACCTACACCCATATGACCAACTCCAATCAAACCCACAGATTTCATATCAAATGCGAACCGAAATGATGCTGCAAAATAGCTTGTTATAACACTGCTGCTGGAAAAAACAAAAATGCAGATGAATGAATTAATAAAAATTAACGGAGCAAATCAAAAAGGTGCAACTAGACAAGACAGTTGTATGTAATTATATGTCAATTATGCACATCCCAGGCATCATTATTTTATTTATATTATAACTTTATCTAGATTTTGGTCATGAATAATATCCTGATGATTGAGAATATAACAAAATAAAAAATAAGTTAAGTATCTTACGGTAAAATACTTTAAATAATATCCACATTTAATATAAAAATTTATGTGTAAGGATATATATAACCAACTCAAAAACTATTCCAGCAGTATTGTCAGAAACGGCTGAGTGATCAAAATTTGCAAAAATACTGTAAGAAATCAAGATTCCTTTTGGATAGAATCGATAGAGAATTTAATTTAGTAATAAAATATATAGAGAAACAGGATATAAATTATTAATTGCCATAATTGATGGTAGTTTTAACGTTAACTGACATACTTTTTATCGTTATGCGTTACACATTTTGCCGTTAAAAGTTAATTATTTTTTTATAAAAAACGTGAGACTATTTCCATGATTTCCGAGTTAAGATGTGGGACATTGTAGTATTATAAAGACGTGATAAGTAATTCAAACTTTTTGACTGATAAATGAATAAGAAAGGGTCAACATGTCAAAGGGTTGAAAAAAGCTTTGGGCCTAGTACGTATTAAAAGTTTCAGAAAGCGAAAGTTCGAACCGTTCCTGAAATCGCTGATCAACTGTTTGTTCAAGTTATCATTCAGCTAGTTGCACCTGTATAAATTAAGATAGCAATTAAAATAACTTAAATAATATATATTTTAAAAACAAAGCTTATTATGACGATTCCAGGGATTCAAAAATTTTGAAAATAAAACAACAAGTAAAATGAATAATAATGCAATGAGATATAAAAGAAATATTTCAAAAATAAAAAGATCAAATAAGAGAAAAATAAAAAGTATGGTAGTTCAAACATAATTCCAACATTTATTTTTGAATAGTTTAATTATTTAATAAACTGTTGTGTTTAGTGTTAACTTTAGTAAGAAATATCATCACTTAATGAAGACATTTTCTTTGCAACAAGTTTATCAATTAATTCTTTTTTATTTCCTTGTTGAGTTAATCCTTGTTCCTTTAGCATGGCCTATATTAATTAAAAACAGATGAGTTCAATTTAAGATCATATTATTTGTCATTACCTTCAGTTGAACGACTGTTAATCGACGTAATGAATCAGCTTCAAAAGTTGATAAAACCTGCTCAGTTTCAGGAATATCACCAGGAATACCCTATGAATAACATAAACATTATTTTTATTTTACCAATTTTTATCGTCATTTTAGTAAAAATATAATAAAATTAATTAATTTTCAAATAAAAATGTATTATTTTATAATAAATAATTCAAATCTATTTTCTCAAATAAAACAATACGCGATTTTATATTATTAATATTATTGTAAGTATGTTACCTCTTGATGGGCAAAGAGTATGGCATCTTTATCAAGTGCAAATATTCCTCCTAATCTCAAGGCTGCCTGAATAAGTATTTTATGTATTATAATATATATAAATCGCATTATATTCAATTCAATTCACATTCATACAAAGATACTATTTAAGATATAAATATCATAACTCAAAAGGTATATCATTATATATTAACATTATATTACCTCTGAAAGTGATCCATTGTCTAAACTTGGTGATAAACCATTGGTTGCTGTGAACCATAAAACCCACTATTATGTTACAACAAAAATAACAATACATTTCATATATTGTTAAAAATATATCTAATTATTTTTATCTCATCTTACTTGTTTAAATGAAAGTTTTGGTGGGTGGAAATTTTTTGCACCCTTTAAAGTAAGCTCTAAGTTTCCAAGTATACTACTCATTTTCACATTATTAAATGCTTCAAAAGTAGCGATATCTTCAACCAAAAAGTTTTCTTTAGGTAACTCTGTACAATGTTTTTAGTATAAAAGTTAAGTTATGCATGTAATACAAAATATTCATCATAAACAACCTGGATTTAATTTTAGAAATGTTTTCAATTGATCTGGATCGCCGATAGATATGAAACATGGTCCTTTAATGTTTAATGTTCTAAGTTGTGGAATGATCTTACACCATTCAAATACATGTGACCAACAAAACATACAACCTAAGAGCAGTTCAATATTATGTATAATAAACAATAGTGTGACAGGAAATTTAACAACATTATGAAGAATATTATATATTCATATTATACTGTATATGCTAACCAAGATGTCTTAGAAAGATTACAATTGATTTATCAGATCCAGCAATATCTCCAATTTTTCTTCTGTATCCATTCATATCTGATAATTCTAATTCCCTGTGAAACACAGTCAGATAAGAAAATATTTGCAACAGTCCTACGTTAATTATAACAAATAACATACTGTACGACAAAAAAATGATATCACTTAATAAATACTGCAGATAACGAGAAAAATATCGCAGAATATTGTAATAAACCTGTGTTACAGTAATTACCTTATTTCATCCGCAGTTATAAGTTTACCACTCAGATTTTTAGTAGTTCTATCCAAATATGAAATAAAATTTTCTGTTTCGTCAATTTTGTTCGAACTTGTGGTAGCTACATATAGTGCAATATTGCTTGCAGATTTCTTTCTATAAGATTCGATAATACTTGTTTCTTTAACATTGTTAGAGTAAGTTACAAATTGAAAAGAAAATCCGAATGTATAATGATAAAAGCAACACACAATCACAAAAAAAAATATTCTCATGGTGAGTTCAAATGATGAATGTGATGGATGATTCAACTTCCAATTTTGCTTTTCTCTTTGTAACCAGATAAAAAATTATAAAACGTATCCAAAATATTAACAAAATCTCAATGTTTGATGACCAAACCCCAACCGAAACCGGTTTGAGCCCATCGGCCATGTGATTTCCCGATTTCGGATTTATTATATATCATACATTTTTTATTAAAGCTACTTTTGCCCGCAATTCATTTATTTTCACTTTATCATTTCGACTTATCTTCCTTAAATTCATTCATTCATACATAGGGGAAAAACAAAAATTCAAAATATTCATTCATTCATTCATAATACTTCAAATATATGTTTATAAGTTGAACTGTTTTGATTTGCTCAGTTAATTCCTATTAATTCATTCATTCATTCAATATATTCATTTATTATTTCATTCATTCATTATTATTTCTTACTTGTGTACAATTCAGAGAATTTATAGGATATCTTTCGAAATTGAAATTTTTTATATCCAAACTATGTAGACGGTAATGTAAGTAATTGATTATAGATTTTTGGTCTACTCTTCTAATCTACTAATGATTAATTATGACGCTTTTACACTTGTTGGCACTTGGCACTCTAAAGCGCAACATAGTAGTCAAATAGAGAATAATCGTAAACCGAACTTAATACACTTAATTATGTTTATAAAAGTACTAATAACTTTCAACAACATCCAGTAAATATTATTATGAAATAGAGTATTTAACAGTATCAAGGTTATGACCATGAAAATTATTCATATTATTATTCATTAATTCACTCATTCATTCCTTTTTCGTGTGAGAACATATATTTGTTATCACTTTGCAATTTCCACAACGTTATTACAGTAAACCTGCTACTACAATGATTGAAGAACTTCGAAAATATGTCGCGGAAGCAGGTGTAGAGTTTGAGACACTTTCAGTGGATCAAAAGAGATCTTTCAAAAAAGATCTAGAGGAGCTAAAACTTAAGGGTAAACTTCATTTAAAAATATCACCATTCGAACCACCCATTTCTAATTTCTATTTAATTTTTATACGTCTAATTTTATTCTAGCATCTTATCCATTCCTAGCAATACTTTTAATGTCCCATCATGAACTAATTTTATTCGCGTTGTTGTTTCATAGAAACATATTCAACTGGTGAAGGTAAGAAATTTATTTGGTTATATTACAATTGTAATTGTATGAGTGTCTCTTTTTTGTTGGATGGTTCTTTTCATTTCATCGTGAAATAATGTAAACACGAAGATATTTATATTGCCATAATTGTTTTCATAAAATCTTTCAGGAACAGCGTAGTATAGAAAGGAATGGGTGCCAATATTTGAGAAAGGAGCAGTTGATTTATCAACAATCCTTCGCACCTCAGCGGGTATCAGGGGTTGAAGGATTCAGTATTGGGCGGTTTTTGCCTGGCGTGGGCTTTATCGAATAGCAACAAGCAAATTTTACCGTCAACTCATCAGTAGAGCTCAATCCATGATAGGAAATTCCTATCCATACTTCCAACGAGAATTGTCCGGTTTGGGATTTAACAGAAAGGCAGTTACTTTATAAACATCATCGTTCGGGAAAGTCGATGTTTTTTGTTACGCAATCAATTCTTTATAGTATACATCCTTCCTGGTACAGATATTTATTTCCCGCCAATGGATTTTTCTTGTTATGGATCAGTGATCAAAAACAGCAACTGATTATTGGTTTAAACTGAAATTTCCTCAGATGACACAGAAGATCCAATTGTTGGGCTGCTTGATTTAATAGAAAAGAGATTTACTGTTCGTTCAACGCATTCGAGGAGCTATCACGTCGATTTTCCATCATGTCCAATAATATTTCAACCACAACCTAGTGTTATCATCATCGATCAAACAGAAGAGCTCATAAGAAGACATCACAGAGCGGATTTTATGAATACAATATTCACAAATAGCGTCCAATAAATAATTGTAGTGAACTCTCAAAATGCAGTTGCATCACCACTAGAATTCTAGTGATGATAAAACTGCATTTTGAGAGTTCACAACAATTATTTATTGGAAGATGTTTGATCGATGATGAGGCAGGTTACTAAATGCCCACGCCCAAAACTGGATGCAGTTGAGAGGAGGTATCGTTCCCGAGACTGTGAAAAATTCAAAAAGCTTCAATATTGCATTGCCCCCCCTGCCTCTGTATATGGTACAATAATAGATTAATCAACGCCTTAATTGAAAACCATATTAATGAAAATAAATATAACTATACCATCTATTGATCCACTCCAAGCCCCTTCAAGCGCTTTCCAAGCCAAATGAATATTACTATATATATAACTCAATTGATACAACTCATATGAAAATAACTAATTATGATA
>VKHH01006256.1:0-22685 GCA_015144975.1 Epipyxis sp. PR26KG
TCTACACTTCGTACCATCTAAATAAAATTTACTTGCGCTGTTTCATTTGAAAAATTGCAGCAGTTTCGTTTGCAAAGGTGTTGTTGGTCTGCGTTGTTGTTGATGTTGAAAACGTGTCCGAGAATAGCCGGCATATTAATTATTAGCGCAATAGTTTTAACATTTATCATTAGTTTTATTGTATCAGCAGTCTTGTATTATATCAGCTAGATAGCCTATAATTACAACAATATTCATGTTTGCAGACTGAATCTAAAATTATACCGACATATACGTAACAATAGTTATAATAATTTTTAATTTAATCGTCATCTTTCGACTTAAGCATTAAGCATGATTATAAGATACCGGTACATGAAAGTGTTCAATAGGAATTCAGCGAGTGTTCGACATTCCTACTTTTTAAGAAAATCTAGTGTAAAGAACTATATTGAAATTGTAACACTTGATCCAGATCCAGTAAAGGACAGCACAATCTTATGGACAAAAATTCAGTTAAACCAATTAAATCAAATCAAGGATGCTGATTTAAAAATAGGAATTTTAACATGTTCCGAAGATGCACAATTGGTTAGAGATATTCTACCTATCATGACAGCTGATCGTTCCAAATTGCCGTATGTGACATCATGTGAAATCATTCCCATCGATATAAGTGATCCTGATTTTATCTCTTCAAGAGTTGATTATGCAGATATCATTGTAATTGCATTATCAAACTATTTCTGTAGTCGTAATTTGGCGTTTCAATCTTTAATTTATACTATTCGAACAATGAAGAAAAAACATCGATATTGGAATATAAAAAATGATTATGGTTATTCACACCAATGTGATGCCATGCAGCAATCTCATATTGCACTACTATTTGGTAATTCTTACTCAGACACATCCTGGAAAATAATTTGGGAAGGTTGGATATTAAAATACAAAACTTCTCCGTACCACAAAAGGAAACGTTCCGATAATTCGAACAATTCTATGCAAGCGTTGCTCCATAAGTCATCGAATAATCAACAAAATTATAAAAATGATGCGCGATATTTTGCTTTAACAAATCGAACGAAAGTGAAATTCTTGAAATTTGTTCTACATTACTTGATGCCAGCAGTAAGAAAAATGGTCTGAAAGAATTGAATTGGATATCTCTAAATTCTAGACAAGATATAGATGCGCTGGAGAATAACAAGAAGAATAATATATCTTGTGCCTTGGTGTTTGTTAGTAGCGCGTTTGCGCAGGATGACCTGTCGCTTGAAGCGTTAGATGTGATTAAGGACAAGCGCATACCAATAATTGTGGTGGGATTTGAATCTAATGTTGCCAAATCAAATTGGTCGAAAACTGGTCTAGGTTTACTCTTAGCTAATGAGTTATGGATCGATTTTACGAGGAAGCCGTTTTATTTACCTGATGAAATTATTCCGTCGTTTGAAAGGAAAATAGATGAACTTTCATCTAGAATTTTAGCAGCACATAAAGCGACTATCCGTCATTGGAAAAGAATCGGTTTGTTTACTGCTCAAACTGTGCAATTAGAAAAAAATATTTCATTGATGAGTAACCGAGCAATTAAACATGATGTATCAGTGTATGTTAGCTATTGCCATAAGAATAGTGCTGCAACTACTTTCCACGATATTTGTTGGCCTCTTCCACCCTCCTCAAACATCATTGGCTTTAAGAATCAAGAGCATGGGGTCTTGCGTTATTGCTCTTATCTTAATGAAAACTCGATTGATGTGAATGTAGATGTAAAGTTTTCATTATTACCGAAGCCATGGTTTGAAACTGCCACCTTAGCTGCGAATGCTGCTCCAATTCATATTCAATTCTGGAGTGAAGATTATGTAAATAGCTTTTACTGTCAATGCGAAATGGCTTTTGCAATGCTACATCATAACAAAATGACAATCATTGTATTTTTAGAAGATGAGAAAAAGGTTAAGAATGCGTTAAAATCAATGCCAGTATACGAACGAATCCTTGCAAAACTCGCTCACATGCAATTATCCCTCGATGGGCGATATTCTGAATCGTTTAATTTGTATTCAGTCTCTGCTGTGAATCAGTCATTTGAAAATATTAGTAAATTATTGATCGAATTGATAAGCTTTGGTCGCAACAGAGATCATAAGACTTATGATGATGGCAATAAAGCAACTAATGAAAACGATAATATTTTTCCGGCTACCTCCAATTGCGATATATTAATAAGCTATTGCTGGAATAATTCTAAAGCAGCTTACGATAATGGACAAGTTTCCAATTATAATGGTCACACAGACCCAAGATTTCTTAAGAAATCAATCGAATCTTCAACTGGTTTGAAGTGTTGGTTGGATATTGAACAACTTGGTATAGAGGGTTTGTATGCAGGAATTCATGCAGCGTATGACAGTGTAAAATGTGTCTTGTTGTGCGTGTCTGACGAATACTGCAACAGTCCAAATTGTATGATGGAATTAGAATATAGTATTCGTAGCTTTAATATTGCTCGTAATAATGGATCGAAACCAATCGACATTTTTGTGATCAATGTTGGAAGTGGTTATCGTTGGAAAAGTACCACAGCTGGATATTTTCTTGCAAATCGTGAAGTTTTAGATTTTGTTACCAACTCATATCCCCACTCATTGGAAGGAAAGGAACAATTTGCGTATTTAATAGAGCACCTTAAAAAATGCTGTGCTAAAAATATTTGAAAAGAGAGCCTATGTTCGCTGTTCGTAAGGGTTATACTTTTGTTAAATAGTTCGCGTTAAATAAAGCCAAGAACTGCTGATAATTATGTGTATCTTCGTTCTGTTATTAGTTAATGCATATATAAGTATTTTGATGTTGCAAATCGTCCAAGTAGTGTTGGCAATGTGTACCTTCGTTACGTTATTGGTTAACACATTTTTTGAGATTTTTTTTTGTTGAATCAGAAATTTTGTTTTATTTGTTTTATCGAGATTTTTAAAGGTTGTATTGATTTCAGCTATTTGATTTGATTATTTTTAAGTTTGCTAAAATTTAAATCGTTAGATTTAATTATTAAGTTGTTTTCAAGTTTTTATTATAATTGGAGTAAGTGAATTGGAATATTCTGTTTATACCTATATTAAATATAAGAGTCTGATAATAGAAAGCCTTTTAAGACAGCTTTACCTTTGCAAAAAAATAAAAAAGTTGTCGGATTAACTTACCCCCCCCCCCAACATGAGATTTCTTCCTCATATTTATTGATTTGTTATTATTTTGGAGTTAGCTTTGAGCTTTCATTCTTAATTGAGCTTTCATTCTTAATTGTATTTTTATGGATCGATATTTTCCTAGAGCTTGCTTTTCATCCATCCATTCACCTACTTCTTACTATTTTTTATTTTTATAAATTTTTCATATTTTGATCGCGGTGCAAGGCGTAAGAGGGCTCCTTGTTATGTTTTTTAGCTTTTTCCTAGTTGAGCCTATTAATTCATTCATTCATTCTATTACTACGACACTAACTTACCACACACTAACATATAGTACTTGTAACTTATCTCTTTATCTTAAAATCAATGAGTTACTGTTGATTCATTTCTAATGGAATCTCTGGATGTTATAGATGGACAAGAGGCAGTCCATCATTTATTGCTGCAAATGAATCAAAAACAATTATCATTAAGAACGCATGCAGTTAATACACTACGGAGTAAAACAACTGTAAATCCATCATCAAATGAAATTTCATCTCATATCGATGGATCACAAACTTTGGTATTAAAAGTAGGAGTTTATAAGAGGATATTTCGTGCAATAGTTGGAGCACTTCTTGACCGATACTATTATGAGCAAGTGTGGGTTAATATTTTAACAGATTATTTAATTGAGATAGTGCAATGTATTGTAAAACAATTTGATGGAATAGATTTTGTATGTGAATACCTTATTGAATTAGGTTCAAACTCAAAATTATCTGGATGTTCATCCAATTATCGGGTCAACCTAATATGCGTTTCTTGCAAGTTGTTACAAATTAGAGTTCCATACAGTAAAATTCATATAGTAAATATTTTGAGTTTCATTTCAACTCAATATGATTTTCTTTCTGATGCGATAATTTATACTTCCCAGAAAGAATTTAAGCATGCTTCTCATTATTTACAAGAACTTGTTTCAGAGGAAAGGAAAGCATCTGACGGAAGCAACTATGAGATCATTAAAGAAACTTTAATCCAAATATCAGCTAAGTCTATATGTGTTTCTTCGTTATTATATCGATTCTATGGAAACTTAACAATCGGAAAGTATTCCCAACAAAAGGATAAAGATGATTATGCAACTCTTTTACCTCAGCTGAAGAACAATATTTTGGATAATTATAAGAAAAAAATTAGTGTTACTACTAAGACTAATGTTTTACATAACTCTATTGCAATATATATCGCAGTAACAACAATCTCTGATTCTGATTGGTCAGATAATAGCACGACCGTTAATGCTGAATCATTACAATCTTATTCTATAAAACTTATGAAAAAAGCACCGGAGGGATCTTCCAGTTGTATCGCATTTCTTACTAAAAATGCAAAAGTTTGTTTAGATGGATTTATTAGTCTGGGAGGATTCGTTTCTGTTATCCGAATGCTTAAATCGGGTGACGAACAAATTAGACAATCTGGAATGACGATTTTAAAGAGTGCTACAATTAAATGCTATGATCCAAATTCGTATAAAATTATGATGGATCAATTAATTGAAGCTATTCAAGGGAAAGGATCTTTTGGAACACTAACTCAACCTTACCAAAAGCCTCATTTAGTAGTTGGGTTGAAAATTTGTAGTTTAAAAAGCAAGTCAATTGGAAGAGATTATGCTGTTTCTTTAGTGAATGATTTATTACCTGTTCTAATTCCATTGATTGAAAAAGAAGTCGATGATAATTGCCGATCACTTTATGCAGGAATAGTTGGATATTTTCTATCAAATTTACCACCTACAAGTCTTGACAAGTTACCAGTTGCTCTTTCTCAATTTGTAGCAAGTGCAAAAACATCAATAGAAAAAAACTCAATTTCATCATTATCTGTTTGCTATCTGTATGCTATATCCATCGCTTTACGACTGAATCCGGATATTACTGTATGCCTTACACAGCTTGTTACTACAGTGTTGATTGGAGTTGTGAAAGAATCGAGCAAAAGGGGAGCAAGTGTATTGACTCTTGATGTTGTCTTGTCTAGCCGAATCATCTTAGAAATGATGCAAATCAGCAGTGAAATCGCAAGTGCTGTCAATACCGCAAAGTTATTAAATTTGATATTAATTTCAAACTCTTCTTCTGTCCGATCACCGTCAATACTTTTCACTAGAAATCTGATAAATAATATAATTTCGATCAATTACAAAACTGAAGTTATTTCTTTTGAAAAGAATGCTGGACACATCATTGACCTTGCCGTTGATTCTCTCAATGGTAATGAAAATATAAATCTCGAAGTTATCCAGTCAATATGTTACTGTCTTGTCAGCTTAAGCTCTAATTATTCTCAACAATTTCTTGAATTTATGTCACAAACCATTGAAAATGATACATCAGATGGTGTACGGTTTCTCTTAAGTTTGATTTTGCATGATAATTCATTGTTGCGAGCGGTGGGTAGTAATACTCTTATAAGCTTAATCAATAATATCCCTACATTGGGTGAAATTATCATGAATAACTTATGGGTATTAACCAATGCTCTTGGAGAATACCAGGAAAAACAAATAGTTGATGGTAAAATGAATTATAAAACAAATTCTAGTGCAGTTGGAGATGATTCTGTTGCCCCAGTGGTTGACATGACAAAGAAATGGAAATTTTCAATTAGTGAAACAAACGGCTATTTGTGTTTTTTGAATAAAATGCCATCTAACAACGTGCTGGTCTCGGCAGTTTCAGAAATATTATCTGCATTTAATAAAGCTCTATTTTCGAGTGGTTTGATCGTACCAAACGCAGTGATTCATTCAATTGTCTCACATGCAATATTATTGAATTGTAATCCTTTGTTTTGTGATAATTCCTTCAAGAAATGTGTTCAGAACTGGAAATCTTTTGAAATTCTTTTATTAAAACTAACAGAGAATTATATCAGAATGGAGAATAAAAAAGAAGAAACCAATGGTAACCTATCGATTGTCTTCGAAAATAAGTTTTTTCATATGATAGAAGGCAAAAAAGAAATTTATCAAATTAATATTCAAAACATGAAAATGGTCATTTATTTACTAGCTAATTTCTCTTTTGAAACAAAGAGCATTTCGTCAAGTGATCAGAGATCAAGTATTATGAGATCAAGTATTATTAATATTTTCCCAGAATTGTCTCCTGATAATATATTAATCAAGTTCATTTTACCTCATTTAATTACACTTATGCAATCAGATGAATTTAATTCTTTATCATCCAATGATATTGAAACGTATTTAAATCCACAAAAAGCAACTAAATTAGCCATTGAAAGTTTTCAATCATCATCCAATAATAACAATAATACAGAAATCAAAGTAACAAATGCTGATAGAAAGAAAACTACTGCAAGATCAAGTCGAAAAGGAACATTTGGTGCAGATGTAGCAGATGATGAGGATTGGGCTGAGCGTTTGAAACGAGAAAAAGCACTTAAAATGACTCAATCCAAATTAGCAGAGGAGTCTGTTGCAGAAGTACGTATAGCAAGTGAAGTAGATACTGTGTATCAGAAAGTAAAAGAAGTTGTCGATAAGATTAAAAGTTCTTTGGATTTGTTAGGAATGTTTGCTCATGTAAAATCATCCATTTTGCAAAGAGACGTTTTACCTCAAATATTTGAACCAATCTTAACTAAATTATTAGCATCCAAGCTTACTTCTGAATCAGCTGTGATTTGTTTAACAGAAATATCAAGCAAATGCATTGAAGAAGAACTGTTGAGTGTGTTGAGGTATGATTAATTATAACAACAATAGCATGTATAATATATCGTATATTAATTTAAAGATGAGTGCAAATAATAATAATAAAAATAATAATAATAAATAATAATAAAGCAATAACAATATTGTTGATATGACAACAACAATAATAATACAGAAACTATTATTTTTAACAATATGATAATAAATTTAACTTATAGTGATTTGATCCAATCAATTCGAATATCTGTTAACTCATTAAATGGAATAATTGAGGAAAATGGAGAAGCGATATCAGAATCAACATCACAGCAAAACTTTCAATACATTATTAATTTTTCGGGACCGATCGTTCGATTAATTAGCAGACTTTACAGCTTTGCAACTCATTCTAAGATTGGCCAAAATCATTTGTTGCCATGCACGTTTCACCTCATATTCCCTGTTTTGAGAGCAATATTGAGTTTAAGTGCTACAATTCCAGGCTGTGAAGTGGCTTTTTTCTTGTTAGATAGGTAATAATAATTGTAAATATAATCAACCAAAATGTGTGATACTATTATAAACCACACTTTTCACATCATTTTTAAAGTTTCTGGCCACAATCATCAGTATTCCTTGCTGCGAAAGGTGACAATAATTTTGTAGAAGGATCAAGTACACTTCGAATATTACAAAAAATGGTGATTGAAGTGGTGATGAAATCTTTAACAAAACCAAAACTTGAACCAAATCCTGAGAAAGTTTTCCTTCGTGTGACTACACAATTGTTACCCCTCTTATCAAGTGAATGGATACCAATCCTAGAGGGATTTCTAAGTAATGAAGTAAAGGTTCGAATGAGCTGCTTGAAAGCAGTGATAATTATGACTACAGCCGGAATTAACCTTTGCGATGGATTGAATCCACTTTTAGAAAGTAGATTATGGCTGAGTAGATTCGATGAAGATGAATTAATCAGACAAGAATCAGATCAAATGTGGTCAGATTTTAAATTGCAATTAAATTGTGATTATACATCCCTGCTTCTTCCACTGTTAAATCATGGGGATCTGCATGTTCGAGAAGCAGCAGCGAAAGCTTTAGGT
The DNA here is from genome assembly GCA_015144975.1 of Epipyxis sp. PR26KG. Lineage (NCBI taxonomy): Eukaryota > Chrysophyceae > Chromulinales > Dinobryaceae > Epipyxis > Epipyxis sp. PR26KG. The sequence continues at coordinate 7,995 of VKHH01006256.1, forward strand.
GCTGCTATTGGCAATTTGAATAGTAGAAGTCGTGAAGCAACTGATCAACTACAGATTCTTTTTATTGAAAAATCGCCCGTGAAGACAACCTCAACGAAGAATAGTTCCATTGCTATTCCATTGAAAGGTATCATTCCAACGAAGAAACCTACAAAAGACGCTTTAAAGCCATCTGCTCTTTTCGGCAACAACAATTCGACTAAAGCTCCTATCGCTTCCATTGAAGCAATCGATATGCCTGTAAGACAAGCTATTTTTGAAGATGCTAATTTCCCTCTGCGTTTGGCTATATCACAAATTATTATTGCCGTTGGAGTCCAAAATTCTCAGAATGCTGAAAAGAGTCCATCTCTGTCAGTCTCTGAGAGTGAAATGATCGTATCTCTATTTAAATTTGTATTAGATTGTGGGGTGATAGATAATCATACAGATGTTCGCAATAGTATGCTATTAGCTGGTCGTAGTTTGATTGATCGCTTTGGCATGGAACTGAGAGATATTATAAGAGAAACTCTTGAAGAAATATTAGGTAGAAAAGCTGTATCAAAAGATAATGTAATAGAATATGATTACAGACATGGAGCTGCTGTTGTCTTATTAGGAGCATGTGCGAAACATCTCAGTAAAGATGATCCTAATATTCTTACTATCATTGAATCACTAGTAGATGCTCTTGCCACTCCTTCTGAAAGTGTTCAAAGATCTGTTGCTGAATGTTTGACTCCTCTCGTTCAATTACTAAAAGCAAATGAGAAAATTATTGTTTTACTTGAAAAATTAATTAATTGGACGTTGGAAGGCAACACTTATGGAGAGAGAAGAGGTGCTGCTTTTGGGCTGAGTGCATTTGTTAAGGGCTTAGGTATCCCATGTTTGAAACAGTATGATATCGTTAATCGGCTAAAAGAATCTTGTACTAATGGAAGTGTTAATAATCGTCAAGGATCTTTATTCGCTTTTGAATGCTTATCTGAAAGACTTGGTTTATTATTTGAACCGTATATAATCACCATAGTTCCTATCCTATTGAAAAGTTTCAGTCATAGTTCAGATCATGTTCGAGAAGCTGCTCAAGGTACAGCGAAAGTAATAATGAGCAAATTAAGTGCACATGGTGTGAAACAAGTATTAAATCCCATTTTGCAAAGTTTACCAGAGGAAACTGCTTGGAAGACCCGACAAGAAGCGATTCGATTACTTGGCATGATGGCACATTGTGCTCCGAGACAGCTTTCGTCATGTTTACCACAAATAGTCCCTCGCTTAGGTATAAAAGTTATACTTTATTTTTCTGTTGCATCTGAATTATTTTATTGCTCATTTGATTTTTGTATTATTGATATTTGTAGTGGAGGCTGGTTCAGATCCTCATCCAAAAGTAAAGGAAAGCGCTAAAAATGCTATGCTTGATATTTCATCAGTTATTAAAAACCCCGAAGTATCTAGATTGAGTCCAATTTTACTAAATGCTCTTAGTGATCCTTCAAACAAAACAAAAGATGCGTTGGAAAGTTTGCTGCAATGCGAATTCATGCATTCGATTGATGCTCCATCCTTAGCATTGTTAATACCTATTTTAGGAAGAGCTCTAAGAGATCGCGGAGCTGATGTTAAACGAAAGTCTGCGGCAATTACTGGCAATATAATGACTATGATAAGTGATTCCAAAACTATTGCTCCTTACTTACCTCAAGTTTTACCTGGTTTAAAGGTTACCTAAGACATGTATATAATATCTGATGAATTAATTACGATTATAATCATCATGCTGTTATTTTAGGATTGTTTACTTGATCCAATTCCAGATGTAAGAGCTACCAGTGCTAAAGCGTTAGGTAGCTTAGTGTCTGGAGTGGGAGAGGAAGATCTGGATGAATTATTGCCTTGGTTGACAACAACTCTTAGTACAGAAGTTGGACCAGTTGAGCGCAGTGGAGCAGCTCAAGGTCTCGCTGAGATCTGCCATTCATTGAGCCTAACTAGAGTAAGAGAAATTCTTCAAGATGTGTTGAAGTATCATAATCATCCGCAGAGTGCTGGAAGAGAAGGGCTGCTGTGGTTTATGTCATTTCTGCCAGTTTCATTAAATGAAGCATTTTCCGAATATATTTCAATCACATTACCAATAATATTATCAGGATTAAGTGATGACTCTGAAGGTGTTAGGGAAGTGGCTATGCGTGCTGGCCAAGTTATGGTCTCAAAAATGGGTTTTCAGCATACAGGCTTACTGCTTCCTTCCCTAACAGTAGGAATGTTTAATGATGATTGGCGTATTAGACTCAGCTCAGTTAAGCTTCTGTCTGAGTTATTATATCTTGTTGGAGATGTGAAGCCTATTGGTCTCATCGATGGCGATGATGAAGATGATGATGGAGGAGGTTTCAATTCTGCATCTAATTCTAGAGTTGCAGTCACAATTAGAGCACATGTTGGTGGTAAAGAAACAGACACTGTGCTAGCATCATTGTATATCGCTCGATCAGATATATCAATAACTGTCCGACAAGCTGCATTGCAATTATGGAAATCAGTAGTGAATAATACTCCTCGCACACTTGTAGAAATTATGCCAATATTAGTTAAGATTCTCATTGACAATCTGTCATCTGACTCCGAAGAACTCCGCATTATTACTGGGAGAGCATTAGGTGAATTGGTGAAGAAATTAGGAGACAAAATTTTACCAGCTGTGGTGCCTCATTTACGTGCCAATTTAAGCAATAGTAGTGAGAGTATAAGGCATGGAATATGTACTGGTTTGACTGAAATACTCTCAGTTTGCACACGTAAACAAGCTGAAGATTATATCGATATATTAGTACCTGCGCTGCAAATGGCATTATGTGATAAATCTATTGATGTTTGTGCTCAAGCTGCTCGTGCATTCATGACATTGTTTAAGGTAGTGGGAAATCAAGCAATTGACGAAGTTGTTCCATCACTTCTGAATAATCTCGCCGATGGTGGGGACGATGGAGAGTTGGCTTTAAGAGGTCTCCGAGAGATAGTTTCATTGCGTCCAAGAGATTTGATTGAGTATTTGTTGCCTATTTTTATGACTTCTCCGATTCAAATAGTATCTGCCAAAGCCTTGGGCTGTGTCGCTGAAGTTACTTCGAATCAAATGAATCAGCATTATTCACAAGTGATTCCTGGGTTAGTACACGAACTCATGATAACACAGGATCGTGTAGATCAGTTATCAACTGCACTAAAGGATTGTGAATCGTCTGATTGTAAAGGTAGCAGGGTAGATGAGTTCACTGAAGATTTAGAGAAAGAAACATTACGTTTTATCGCAGTAAAAGATGCGTCCATATCAATCATGGCCAGTGTTGTTTCCACTTCATTGTCTAGCTTCGTTTCTGAACTTGGCAAACAAATAGAGCACGAGACTAATGTTAAACGTAGACGATGGGCATGTTGGCTAACAGAGCAATTCGTTCTGAAATCTAAGGCCGATTTTCGTGGATTTATGCCGGTTTTACTCAAGTATATTCTATCACGAGTTGCTGAATTAGACTCCCTTTTGCTGCAATCTGTTAGAGATGTGCTTAATGCAATAAGTACCAGTGTCTCATTGGACGAAACGATGAATCATTTGGAGTTTATCAGGAATTGCATCTCATCAACCGCTAGTGCTGCTCGACACAAAACAGGAAATGCCAACCTGTTGACTGAGACGGGAGAGTTCTTGTTGCCAATCTTAACAATCCAAAAAGGACTTGATCCATTCATAACTATTTGTTTGCATGGTTTGATGAATGGAAGTATTCAAATCAGAGCTAGTGCAGCAGATGCTATTGCTGAACTTGTTCAAATGTCTGATGTTAATATACTGAAACCAATGCTGATTAAGACCACTGGACCATTGATTCGAGTTATTGGTGATCGATTCCCTAGTAATGTGAAAGCTTCTATTTTACAGGTACGATATGTTTGATTAAACAATGGATAAACGAGAGGCTTATATTTGTTTTATATTCTAGGCTTTGTGTGTTCTATTGGATAAAGGAGGAATTTCTTTGAAAGCATTCATTCCTCAACTTCAAACTACGTTTATCAAATCATTAAATGACCCATCAAGAGAAGTTCGCATTAAAGGAGCTACAGCGTTAGGAAAAATCATGCCTCTTTCACCGAAAATAGATGCATTGCTGACAGAATTATCGAATATATGTACTCAAGCGGAGAGTAATGCCATCAAAGCATCTGTTCTAGAAGCATTGTTTCAAGTCATGCAGCAAGGTGGAGATAAAGCATCAGTTGCTTCTTTGGATAAAGTGAAAGTAGCAGTAATGGAAAATATGGTTGATGAAGATGAGACATTGCGATTTGGTGCATCGAAATGTCTTGGCAGTACTGCTGCATTTTATTCTGAGTCGATTCATATCACAGATATGCTTCTAGATTTGATTGGAAATAGTAAAATGAGCACGAAAAATAGTTCTCATTGGAGTAAACAAGCTGGACGATTAACTGCAATATGTTCGATCTTGAACACAGCTGGAATGAAAGCAGTTGAAATGAGAGAAGAAGCATTTGATATTATTATGAGTGGATTAAAGGATGATCGTGCCGCTGTACGTGCTGCAGCTTGTCGGTATGTGTGATGTATATTACTCAGCTATTAAACAAAATGTGCAATTTTTTAATTTATACTTACCATTTTCTAGATCTGTTTCTATTTTGATTTCAATTCCTAAATTTGTTGGTTCTGAGTCAAGAAAACCTGAATATAGATCATGTTCTCAAACAGTTATTCATACTTTTGCCTCACAACTGGCCAGTAATGCTGCTGTTAGTTCTTCTTCTGTACAAGATGGAAATAATGAAGATGTCAGAGCTAATGCAATTAACACGATCAAAGAAGTTAGTTTCCATTTATGTTGTTGCAAACATGTCTAATCGGTATTAATTAATTGCTGTTCGTATAACTATAAACTATAGGCTGCTAAGAATTTCTATGGAGCGACTGCTCAACATTTCAAAGAATTCTTACCACCACTGGTTGCGTCATTGAGAGAAATAAGTTTACGAGTACGTTAAATGGCATCTACAATTTATTATTTTTTGATTTTTTTTGGCTGAGTGAAAATTATGTTTTGTTCACCAAGTTAACGTTATTATCATAACTGTTAGAAAGCATGATGATGAGTGTTATTATAATATGAATTGTTTTAGGTTAAGTATGCTGCTGAGAGAGCACTAAAGCATTTATGTGAGGGTCCACAAGTGGGGTCTTCTGCAACTGCGTTGTCTCAAGCAATGACCAACTTTTTAAATGCTGCAAACTCTTCCACCGACGCTGATGTGGCTCGGAACTTGCGTGATTATTATAAGCGAATTTTGAATAATCTTGCGGAAGATAGTGAGAATGATGATGTAGCAATTGACCATTAAACTGTCTAGTAAAATCTATGCTAATTATGATTGGTTTTCTATTCTTGTTCACATTTATTCTTCTTTAGATATCACAATTATGGTAGTTCTTATCGTCATCCAGTGTGGCGAATATTGTTGATTGTGGTCATTTTCGCCTTCAGATATTGCCATGTTGGAGTCTGTAAAACAGAAGAATTAATGATATGATTATTTGCACAGGCAACAGTGTGAGTTACTGTAACAATACTATTATTATTGCCGTTCACGCTTTATATTTTTACACCGGCCACAAATTTCTCAAACAGGTTATATAAATTACCGATATGTATTTATTTTGGCTTATAACAATAGTATTCGCATCTTGCATAAAATAGAATCTTACACATGCACATGAATCATTAAGCAGACTCGCCGTCCAAACAATAGTTATAGTGTTCGATACTTGCCCCCGTTTATCCCGGTAGAAAATGTTACATATTTGTTGATTTAAAGTAATGCTACAGGTAATCATCGAGATAGCTGTATAATAGCAATTAGAATCGGTTACTTAAATTCATTCTTTCATTTAATCGGATTGAGGAGTGCAAAAGTGTTGATGTTGTTTGTTATGCTTTATAGCATAGTTTTGTATTTATCTAAAGATAGCAGCGGAATTCTTGTACCAAGCAATGAACCATCAAGACGAATGTATTGCATATACTGTATATTTTTGATAATGGGATAATGGGACTATTCATTCATTCATTCATTCATTCATTCATTCATTCATTCATTCATTCATTCATTCATTCATTCATACATCTATTTCGTTGATACTGGGTACAAAAATAGTAATTTCGCTCCAAGGGCTGTTTCCATCCCGCGGGGGGCTTTGTAACAACGAGGGGGTTTTCAACCCAAGGCCGTAGGCGGAGGGTTGAAATTCAACCCCGAGTTGTTTATTACATGGATTTTAGAGTTAAATTATTGTTAGTATTATTTTTTTAATACTATACTTGAAAATCGCAACACTTTCACTTTTCCATTTTTAAAATTTTAAGATTAGAAATCTGATGAACATAATTACATGAGGATTAAAATATACATAAAAATGAATTGTAAGTGTTAAAACATTTTATTACCTTGTATAATAATTGTTCATCTGTTAAATTTATTTTAGGGAAGTTGTGTTTTGTTTTACTGCTGTTCACCATAATATCAAAAGCTAAAGCAACAAAACCTACAGCTAGTGCTAGTCCTACGTCCTACAGTCCTACTACTTTTACAACCAGAACCAGAACACCTACACATTCACCGACAATTTCTCTTGATTGTACTTCGACAACAGCCTGTTCGTTTTTACAAACTGGCTCAAAGGTAGTTTCAAGTGGCAATGCTCTAAATTATACGATTATTTTATCTAATGCGCCAATGCAGATCAGCTTTCAGGTCGATTTAAAAAATTTTGCGTCAAGCAGTAGCGTGGCTTATTTCTTAGGTTTGGACTATGCTGATGGTTCTGGACCTTTACTACAATTTGGTGCAAAGATTGGCTCATACAACAGTTTACCACAACTTTTCGTGGAATACAACAGCGTTGAATTAATTCAATGGGGTTGTTATTTTCCTGTCACTGGTTATTCTACAGTTACTGGCACATTAACTGCAACTACAATTTCCTTCACGGTTACTTCTTGCACCTGGGCCGTCTCGACTTCTTCTCTGGGAGGTAGTGCTGTAGATCTTGGAGTTGGTGGGACACTGGTCAATATCAATATGGTAAGTTCATCTTCATCGGCTATGTCAGGTGCAGTTGTGAAAGCGATCAATATTCAATCTGCTCCAACGTTTTCTCCATCATCCAGTCCAACTGCTACTCGTAGCAGTAATCCCTCCTCTAAACCATCACAAAATCCATCAGCCAAACCAAGCATCATCCCGAGCAGTATCCCTTCACCTAAACCAACAAGTTCTCCGAATTCATTTCCAACTTCAACTCCAACACCTAATCCAACTGCTTCACCCACGCCGATACCGTCTGTTACACCAACCGCAACATCCTCAATTTGTCCGTCTGCTTCGCCATCTTCGTCTCCAACCACCACTCCCAGTGTTATTTTAACTGTTACTCCATCTGTCACTCCAACAATCATTTCATCGGTTGTATCTACAAGTATTCCAATGAGTTGCCCTTCCACATCGCCATTATCAACACCAACATCTTCTCCATCCTCGTTGTCAAGTAATACTCCAACAATGTCCCCGACTGTCGCATCGACAATTGTTCCATCACAGATTCCATCAGCCAAACCTACAAGTATTCCTTCTGCATTGCCCTCCTCACTGCCCTCCTCATCACCTAGCACTAATCCGACTGCAGTTCCATCTGCTGTAACTTCAAATATACCGTTATATTATCCATCTACTGTTCCAAGTACGGGGCCATCTGTTACACCTACAAGTATTCCATCCAATTACCCTTCAACTGAACCTACAAGTAACCCCTCCACTTACCCTTCATTACTAATACCAGGTGTTATCCCAACAGTAGCCCCTCCATCATTATCATCATCCAGCATTGCTCCAACCATAATTCAATCTGCTCAACCTACAAGCATTCCATCACTTTATCCCTCCAACAATCCAACTACGATAACGTCCACTGAACCTACAAGCATTCCATCACTTTATCCCTCCAACAATCCAACTACGATAACGTCCACTGAACCTACAAGCATTCCATCATTAAACCCTTCACTCAGACCTACAATTATTTCATCTAATAATCCATCGACATTCTCATTATCCAGCGCAAACCCAACTGTTACACCATCTGCAGCATCTATAAGTATTCCGTCTTCTTCTCCATCAACAAACCCTACATATTCTCCGATTGTAGTACCATCTTCCTCACCTTCGTATGTTCCTTCAGTCATCCCATCGATTTATCCATCGGTATTGCCATCTTCTTTATCAACATTTGCTCCAACTATCATTTCATCTAACACACCTTCAATTGTTCCATCTCCCACTCCATCTATATCAATCTATCCTACTGCATTATTTTCATCATTTACGTCTACAATTACGCCTTCTTTGGTACCAAGTGCTGCTCTAACAAAGATTCCATCCACTGATCAATCTTTATTGCCGTCAGTTTCACCAACATCCCTTGCTCCAACATTAACTCCATCATTATCACCAACAACAAATCCATCTCAGTTTCTATCCACTTCTCCATTGTTTGTGCCAACATTACTTCCCAGCGATACTTCAACATTGACTCCATCTGCTGTGCCAACAAGTATTCCTTCAACTTATCCATCCACATTACCATCCAGTTTACCCACTTCTGATTCACCAACATTATTGCCAACGTTAATACCTATCGCTCATCCAACATTAAAACCATCTGCACTATCTACAAGTGCACCATCAAATTGTCTATCTACATCACCATCTTTATCTCCAACTTCCTTACCTACTATTCTTCCAACATACATACCATCTACAGCATCTACAAGCGTACCGTCGAATTTTCCGTCTAAAGCACCATCTTTATCTCCAACTTCTTTACCTAGCTTAAATCCATCTTTGACTCCAACAAATCAACCGTCAAAAATCCCATCTCTTTGCCCTTCTGTACTTCCATCATCCACACCAACTACATCACCTAGCGCCATGTCAACTTCGATCCCAAGTGCAATACCAACAAGTATTCCATCAGTTTGCCCATCTGCATTACCATCTTCGTCTCCAACAGACACACCTACTATTATTTCAACACAGCATCCATCGTTGGTGCCAACTTGTACTCCTTCAAATCATCCATCACCAGAACCCTCTTGCAATCCAACATTTACAGTGACAAATTCTCCCACCTCTGAACCATCTCAAATACCATCACTATCTCCTAGTTCATTCCCTACAACCGTTTCTCCAACTCCACTTTCCAATATTATTGCGACTACTGGTGAAGTGTCGATTTTTAATCCATCACACGCAATAAACGTAAAGTTAAAATTGAGTGGACTAGAAACGGTATTTGTTTATTGTGGTACTTTTTCCGAAAATGTGGTTCCTCAATCAGTTTCCATAGTTATTAATAAAGGATTCTATAGTTTATCGTCGAACGGCTATGCCAATGTTACAGTCGATGGTTTAAAAGCTTCAACATCATATAGTATTTATTGTGCAACGAAAGGTTTTTCAGGAATGATTTCAAATTATCAAGATATGATTAACCAAATGATTCTTTTCCAAACGAATTGCTGTAAACAGATATCAGTAAGTGTAAATTCAAAGATTGGTCGAGTAAATAATATGTTACATTCAGTTGTTAAACTATCAATCGATTCACTTCCATCGTCTTCTATCGTCGTGGATATAGTATGCACTTCGAGTACGTCACAAACTGCCCAAGTTGTACCAAAGTCTTTGCTATTTAAAACTGATTCCATCGCCGTATCACAAACTGTTTCAATTTTATTTACTTTACCTGGGATTTATTACTATTCAATAGTGGTAAACGGAGATTCAAAGGATGAATATAATTGGAGATTCGCGTCCTCTAATTTTACTATAATTCAAAGCAGTTCGGATATACTTGCTCCGCCCCAGTTAAGCTCAGCAAAATTCAGTGATGATGGCAGTTGTGTTGAATTACTATTTGATAGTTCAACCAATAAGGGAGGTTACACAAACAATTTTCTTTGTGGCTCAATGTTGTCATTTTCTGGTGATTCAACCTCAACATGTTCTTGGAATGATGATCGTACCATAAAAATTTATTATCCGTTCAAATTAATTGTTAATTCTGTTATTTTATTGAAAAATAATAATAATATAACAGGAGAATGCAGTTCGGTTGCAATATGTTCCGAGAGTATCGAAACTTCAGTTCTAGTTATGCCTCCTTCGAATCCAATTCCACCAATTGTTAACATCAACGTTCAGCCAATAGTCAGCATATGTAGTGGAGCACGAATGGATTTAACTTCTTCAACTGGATCTGCTGGTAGACCATGGCTCTCTACAAAATTTGAAGTAATCAGCAGCTCTTCAACTAATTATGCAATAGTAGCATATTTAAATAGAACCTATGATTCGTCTAAACCTTTAACTATTCCAGCGTCTTTGCTTGAATCCGGCTTTTCGTACAGTGTTTCGGTAACTAAATGCAACTTCTTGACTTCATGCGGTTCTTCTTTAGCAACTTTCAGTGTCTCTACTTCTACCGATAGCATTCCTCTGGTTGTAGTTGCAGGATCTAAATACCGACAAATATTTACGAGCCAATCATTGGTATTATATTCACTGTTATCATATACTCCATGTGATCAAAGCAAAGTTTCGTTTACATACTCTTGGGCAATCTCAGAGACTGTGACCGGTAAATTTATAGGAGGATCTGAATCATTTGATCCTTCAAAATTGGTAGTATCGCCATTCAAGCTCTCAACACTTACACGCTATGAGATAAGTGTCAATATTTACAATAATTACACCGGTCCAGTCATTTCAAGTTATTCTTGTTTTGTCGATGTTCTTCAATCTAACATTGCAGCACAAATATCAGGAGGTAGTATGCGTACACTTGCATTTCGTGGATCCATTTTGTTAGATGCTTCTGCAAGTTATGACTCTGATATTGCACTTAATAGCGATCGTTCTTATGCTTTATCATACGGATGGAGTTGCTATCGTATTAGCCCAACGTTCAACATGTCTTGTCCACTTCAAATCATTGTTATAGGAAATGGAAAATACGCTAATGTCACTGCTGAAAATACCAATATAACTGGAAGAGTAACGCTAACAGTTACATCAGGAAGTAGAGTGTCATCCACTTATGTCGAAATTACGGTTATATCAAATGTTTTGTGTGATGTTTCGATCGCTTCTCCATCTACGTCTTATACCAACGTTCTTGTGAACAGAAATTTGCAAGTATCTGCTAGCATTCGATCTTTGGCAAAGTGTAATGCTCAATGGATGATAGATGATCCTCGTCTGCTATTATCTGATATTGCTTTGACCGCAACTGAACAAATTGTGCTACCTGGATCGTATCAGACAATTAATATCCTCCTTGCTGCTTATTCTCTACCAGAACGCGCATCTTTTACTCTCACATTATCATGCCAAACTGCTTCAACTTCCATTATTATTACAACGAACGGCGCTCCTTTACCAGGATTATTTTCTGTCACTCCTTCTTCTGGAAATGAGTTAAGCACTAAGTTTTATCTATCATCAAACTATTGGATTGATGAGGATATTCCTTTATCGTATCAGTTTGGTTTTTTATCATCAGCTGGTTTATCTGGAACAGATTACATTGCTATTCAAGGAATCTCACAATTTTCATACGCTACAACCGTTCTTCCATCTGGTAGCATGAAATTAAATTATCAAATATTATGTATAACTCAAATTGTTGATGCCATCGGAAGTATTGCGAATATGAGTAGTTCAGTTAATGTTTTTCCTTCCACAAATCTGATTGGTTTGATGAAAAACATATCCAATGCAGGAACAGACTCTGTCAGTGATTTAACAAATTTAATTGGTATTGTAAGTGGAGCTATTAATTATGCTAATTGCTCCCTTGCACCGATTTGCGAACTATTGTTTCGATCAGATTGTTCATATACCCAGCATACTTGCGGGGCTTGTCTTAGTGGATATGTGGGGAAGACTGGCGATCATAATGAAAAATGTTTCCTTGACAAACAACCACGTGCTGAAGTGTGTAAATCCGATTTTGATTGTGGAATGGGTGACATTTGTTCATCAGCGAGCACTTGCGTTTCGCCTAAGCAGAAATGTTTGGATACTTGTTATGAACATGGTAGCTGCTCATTTAGGAATCGGGATAGTGGTTATTTTGTTACCAGCTGTACAGTTATGGATAATTCTTGTGAAGCAATTTGCATTTGTTCTAATGGTTACATGGGATTTGGCTGTGATATTAAGTTTGATGAACTAATTGACATAGTTGCAATTCGGACCGACATGAGTGAGAATCTGATCAAATTGATAAACTCTGATGATGTATCTGCAGACAACATAATTAATTGGTCAACTTATCTTGTTAAAATTGCACGTGATCCAACTGGATTTAATATTAATGACATGAGCTATGTTTATGAAGTTGCTTCAACGATTTTGAGACTTTCAAAGGATCTCGACTCGTTACCCTATTATGAATTAGAAAATGTTATGTTTGCTGTTGATTCCATATTTTCAGCTGTTTTGACTAGTTATATGGATGAAGTAACGGTGGCATACATGTTAAATTTGCGAAATCAGTTGATACTTCAATTCGAAGAAATAGTTTTGCAGCAAATAATTCCCGGACAAGAGAGTGTGGATGGTATTTATGGTACTTTCAGAACACGTTACGTGAGTAAGGTTGTCAGTGACGACAGCCTTTCATTGGAAACACCAAAATCAATTATAGAGAAAGTCAATAACATCAATATGTCATTCGTTCAACTTAAAAATATCTCAGGTCAATCTGCTCAAACTTCAATAAAAGTTGGTTTGCAATCCACAACAGCATGTTCTTACGGTAATATGTCCAACTCATTGACAGCAAATCCCATCAAATTATCTATTAGCTCGCAAGGAACATTCAGTGAAGAAATAGTATTTGTTTTATATAATAACTATGCTTTGGAATATGTTGATTCAAAGCTCAACTTCTCAACCATGTGCGATGGAATTGACAGACAAACTTACAATTTTAGTTGTCCAGTGTCTGGTTTGAATTTTCATCACAACTGCACAAACAAGAAAGGATTGTTTGTATCGCACTGTCTCGTGTTTACTCCATCATGTATAATTCTGAATTCCACTTCTTCGATTGGCAATAAAAGAAATTGTTCGGTGCAATCATTTGATGCTTGGTCTACTACATGTATATGTTCCAATTTAGACAGTCAGCGACGAGTGTTATTATCAAGTGATGAAGTCGTGGACGAGGTTTTATCAGTTGCTTCTATCGCAGAATTCATTGGAACTGGTTCAAAAAAGACTTTCGAAGCTTCTTCAGAGTTGTTCACAGCAGCCGGACTACAAAAAGTATTAACAGTAGTAATTATGTTCGCAACTTTTTGGGGATTTGGAATATCGGTCATCTTAGGTTGTTCGTGGAGAAGACATCACATGTCAGAATATTATATAAAAGATAAAAATGATCAAAATCGATTGAAAAAGAGCGCGCAAGTGTCTCGATCACCAAATGCAGTCAAAGAATACCTTATGGACTATGTGAACGAACTATTTCCTTCTGTGTTCAGTTCTAAACCATTCATGTATCGTCTTTATGATGAAGTTAAGAAGCATCATAGATATCTGTTGGTTTTAACAGCGGCAAGAAGTGAATCTGGTGATGCTAAGCGAATATTGACTGGTATTCAACTGCTCTCAGTGCAAACAATGCTTATGTTTTTGTTAGCATTTTTGTATGATTTGCAAGGACCTGACAATGATGGTTCATGTATTTCTCATACCACTCAAGAGTCCTGTTTGTTGAGAAAATCAGTTCTTGATCATTCTCAATCTTATTGTAAATGGCAAGCACCACCACCGACTCTTATCAATGCTAATGATGACTCTGCATCTTATACATGCGAATTTCGCGAACAAGTATTTTCATTACGATTGGTGTTGATTATTGCTATTATTGTTTCTTTGTTCACATCGCTCTTTAGCAAGCCAATAGATATGATATTCGATTTGTTGTCAGCTCCAATATCTGACTCAGCGAAAGTTCAACAGGAGCCAAGTGTTGTTGAAAGAGTTGGAAATAACTTAGCCACAACAGCAAGACGTGTTTCAATTGCAGCAATCAACTTATCAGAAAATACGAATGCAAAAGTACGCCAAACATTTCTTAAAATTGGAAATAGGACTAGAAGTATTCCTCATTCCACAACATCAGCTCATGAGTTGGCACATACATCGATGAATATTATTTCTTCTAAAACCAAAGATTTTATCGTCAGAGCGGAGCTACAGAGGCAGCAATCGTATGCCAGATCATCGAATGTGAACAGAAACTCAAGATTATCATATGATTCAAGCTCAGAAAGTGCATCTTCTGATGATGATTCAAATGGAGACATTAAGTCAGACCTTCACTCTGATAAAATCAAATCTGAAATGACATCAAACCCACAAATGACATTCCAATTGCGAAGTGCATCTATCTTAGCTGAACGATTTAAGAGACTTGTGACTGAAATTCATCTCCAGAGACGATTGCTAAAGGCAAATGAAAGAGATGATTTTGACATTCAGTGGGGTATGGACCCA
>VKHH01006257.1:0-22647 GCA_015144975.1 Epipyxis sp. PR26KG
GCGGCCCAGGGGTGGAGTACGAAGATATCGCAATCCACTCCGCAATAAAGTTGTTGATACATTATCTCTATTATTATTATCACTATTGTTATTACTGTTATTACTGTTACTATTATTATAATTGCGAACAATTGAATTTATCATCGTATTATTAATAATAATAATAATTATTATTATTATAAATTAATATGAAAACTATCCCGTATCTGTATCTTGCTCAGAATTCGAAAACAATAATAATAATAATAAATTGTATAAATGATGATTCATGATTATTATGATTTGTGCAATCATATAAATAAGAGAAGTAACCATCATCAGTGAGCTGACCTTGTAGGTTGTGAATGAAATGTCTAGTTTTGCTCCCTTAGCTAGATTAGACATTTCCCTACAAGGGTGGGAGCCAGCATAATTATGTAATTATTTAATTATATAAAAAATAATGTGATCGCGAAATTAGACATTTCAGACAATGAATAGACAAGGATGGGAGCCAGCATAATAATAAAAATTATAATATAATAATAATAATTAATATATTTTTTATTCTAAATAACAGTTATTAAATGCGAAAATAAATTCGCCAAAATATGGAAAGTATAATATACTGCAAATATAATAATAGTAAATGTTAAAATAATATAAAGTGATAATTATAAGTACATAATAATAATAGTAATAATAATAAATGAACTACAGGATCACCTCTTCTTCTGGGATAACTGGTAAAGCAGAACCATATCTATTCATATGCTCAATTTGATTTGAAGCACTTTTCCCACCAAGAATAGATCTTACCATATCACCATGACTACCGGATCCAATCTAATTATTAATGAAAAATATTTAATTAGAATAATTATAATTAATTAATTAATTAATTAATATAATATATATATATATTTTTTTCAAATATTATAAACGTACCAATTCGACTGCCCATGCAATGAATTTATCAGTAAATGATTTTGATTTCATTTGCATATCAATTGTTATCATACTCGCTGTAATAAATCTTGAATATGAAATCAGAATATTATAAATGAATGAATAAATAATTCAAGTGAATGAATTGATAAACGAATGAATAATAAATATTTTTATCATACCTTTCTGTTGCAGCTTCCCAACTCAAAGTATATCGTTCTTCAGCTGTTAAAACATGAGGATCATGATATAAAGCCCAATAAACATTAGCAGCGAGCTCCTCTACAAATAAATATTATTCTTATTATTATTATTATTATTATTATTATTATTATGTTAAAAAAATGTTTAAACTAGTTATTATTTAAATAAGTTCTATTATTATTAAAATTATTATAATACATACGTTATTTATAAAGAAAACAAAATAACAATAAAAAGTGATAATAATTATAATAGTTTGAGGATAAAATTATAATTATTCTTAATCATTATCAGTGTATATGACATTATCAGGTATCGAAATACTGATAGTTTAACAATAATAGTTATAATTACCTTCATTTCGGTAAGTCAAACAATTTGGAAATTGTTCGAAAAATTCATTGCTAGGATGTTTGGGACAAACTACCCACTTTCCCATCGCTAAAGCCTATAAAAATATTATATGAACATGGAAAATATTATTATTATATATAATATATAAAATTATATTTATAAAAATATTATTATTATTATTATTGTTATTATTATTATAAATGATCATATGAGAAATAATTTGTATCTGTATCTGTATCTATATTCAGAATTCGAAACAGGCATTTACACTAATAAAATATTTTCAAATTTGAAAAACAATATTATAGAAAGAAATAAAAATTATGACTATTCATATTCTTATTATTATTCATATTATTGTACCACCTCTACTATTGTTGTACATAACACTTCACTTAATGATGGATTAATAAATACTCGATAATCGACAAGTTGAGAGTGATCTTTAGCTCCATAAAATGATGCCTATAATAATTATGGACATGTCAGCCAAACACAAAATCAAAGCTAATAAAACCAAAATAATAAATTATTACCGGCAAATTATTCTTTTTAGCACTTTCTTTTATTTCATTAAGATGTGGACCTTGTCCATATATATCAACTGAAAAGCATCTCCCAGTTCTAAAAAGTAAATAATATCATATTTATTATTATCATTATTATTATTATTATTATTATTATTATTATACAAAAAAATAAAAGATCAAATATCTCTTAAAACATAATTATTATTATTATTAAAAGTCGATGTTGGTAGTGCATAACAAGCTATTTCAGATTTCAGATATTCTATTACATATATTTTAAACCATTACTATTTTCAATATATTTTTCTTTAATAAGTTTCCGTTTCCATGCATAATTGATTTTAGATTTTTTAGTTTTTATTACCTTTTCTTGACATATGACATCAAATTGAATAATTCACCTAATCCTTTAGGCCAAGCCATTTTCCCAACAAAATAAGCACCTACCAGAATTAATGAAGACATATAACATTGAATATTGATAATACTATCAATTAAATTTTATCAATAATATCGATAATATTGATTATTATAAGCGAGATTATCTGTATCTTAATTAGAATTCGAAAAATAGCCACAAAGTTGTAATAAATATCAATTATAATACATACATTTTAGTAATTAAGCAGTTAAATGGAAAGAAATTGGTTTTGTTGGAATTGAAAAATAATGAATAATAATATTATTATTATTAATATTATTATATAATACCGGTATATATAAATATTTATAAAGAAGATAAAATAATAATAATTCATCATCAGTAGATGATATAATTAGGGCCCTGAGCTAGACTAATAAGATTTTCCTATTAATCAATTTGGAAACAAGGATTACGAATTATCATCATTTTATCAACACAATTAATAATAATCATATTTAATATTATGGAATATTAAATCGAATTCTATTAGGGGATTTGAGAGAATCATTATTATTATTATTATTATCATTATTATTAGTATGGTTATTATTGGTGTGGTAATAAGCATTCTATTAAATTTAACTATAGTTTCAAATACCTTTTATGAATTTCGCAGCAGGATTATTTTCTCCGATTTTTAAATACTTTTCTCTTACACCTTATGATAAATAACAAGAAAAACAGCAAAAAAGTGGAATTAATATAAATGGGACGGATATTATTACTATAACATATACTAGTGATACAATATAATAATCATACCATGAACATTTGAAATTGTTTCTTTTTCAGCGGCGAATTCTTGTAATGCTCCTGATAACTTGATTATTTTATGGCAATATGCTCGACACATGCCTTGATTCACATAATACAAGAGTGGTTCTTTAATCAACCCCCCTTGGTAAGATCTGGTATAAATCAAATAGTTTGTATGAATAATTCCAACAACATGTTTGAATTTATCCATCCAGGTCTTAGCTGTAAATGGAGCTTTATACCTACACAGGTCAATTAGCAGGTCACATACAGACAGTACATGTATTTTACTAGATGGCGTTAGATAGGGGTTATTAATTACCAATTTAAGTGTTCAGGTTCTTCCAATACACAAACATCAGCTAATTCATCTGGTATTAATGCTGAAATGTCACCCAATGGAAATATACTATGATATTCATCATGATAGCTATGAAAAATAAGTTATCAGTATTACATATTTATAAATAAATGAAATACAGTATAATTTGTACAGAAAAAATACCTTGCAGCATAAAATGTGATATTCAGCTTTTTAGCTGCTTGAGGAAGATGTGCTTCATTTGCTAACCATTTCTTCACGTAGGCTTCTTGTTGTGCAGGTGTATCAAACCGTATTCCAGGTGGAAAAGAGTGCTATAAATAAAAATCATATATATATGTAATGATAATATGTGGTAACAAACGGTTAAAATACATAGTAATAATCATGAAACATGAGCTGGAAACAATATTTAAAATCTGAAAATAATAATAGTTTGTACACTATTTATCAAACTACCGGTACCTCCTGATCTTCCTTTCTAAGCCAAGGTACCATTAAATTAATTTTACCCTCAGGTCGATCTTTTGCCAAGTATGCAGCTCGAAGCAGTGGATTTATAGAAGTACCTGTCATCCATGGTAAGCAGGCAGTAGTAATTATCCATATTGTTCTATTTGTATCTCGTAAATCACTTTCGGGAACGAGCTTCGATAAATCATTTTTAGAGACGCTATTCGCTGATTGCTTTGGCCACAAATCAGGAATGCTGGATCTGATACTGGCTATCGGAACAATAAAAAAATACCACAATAATGCGAAAAGCTTCATGAAATCAAATCAGATGTTGTTATCTTGTAATTATTCTTGATCTTGTAATCTTCAACTTGAACTTTTTCTAAAAGTTACAGTAACACAACGCAATTCTATTTAAATCGTAATAATCACTGCATTTGCTATTTAGTTAACTCACTGTATAATTGTTAATTTTACATATTATTATAAAAACACGCACTATACTCTTTTCTACGTACCACCGGAAACAGTGTGTTAAACTTCACCACAGGAAAGCAGAATATTCCAAACTAAAGAAATTTCCAAACAGACGGTAATTTTTTCTTCCCCGGTTTGATTGTTTGATTTCAAGAAAATATGAAATGAGCCATTTCACAACTCGATGAAATTTTCATTTCTCATTTTTAGTAACAATTTACTGATCAACAATCATAACAATGCTGCTGATCACAGTATTGGAAAGTGAGTGATTGATCGAACTAAGCGAAATTAGTTGAACCTTTTACCGAAATTGGAAAGTGTATTCATTGCTTTCCTTACCGTGAACCTTTGGATGGTTTAATTGATGAAGATGGAGAGTTTATATTACCGCTACCAGCCAATATTATCTAGCAAATGCTCGCTGGGTTAATTGTTATTACAGTTCTCCTAAACTAGCACGCTAGCACGTAAGGCTGAAGAAAATGATGATGAAGAGAACAAAACTGCAGTTATTTTTGCAAATAATTGATAAGTGACAATTTCCGTATCTTGTATGCAAAGCTATAAATCGGCATTACTATGGTGATAATCATATTAATTTAAGAGGCTTCAAATATTTTACTTAGCTCTGGGTAGATAAGTTCCTCCAGACTATTATCGATTTCCAAGAGGTAATGTTCAAACAACATGGAATATATGACATTATGGACAACCAATTAATGCTAATAATCATACTCTTCCTCTCAAAATATAGCATTCATCAAATTCACCATCAAATTCTCCCTTATCTTTCATAATTTTGGTGATGAATTACATACAGCAGTTAACTGATCTACAAACGGTTTGCCATGTTGTACAATATTCTTTCATTAACTACAGTAGCCATAAAAAATGAGTAAAGATACGCATTTGCCAACGATTACTTCTAATATTTGAATTTATAATAAATTGGTCGAACTTGTCCATTTCTATCATCGTTGATTTGTAAACTTAAGTGGCAACCAAGGAATTTGACAAACACCAATGAATATTTGTTTGCGTTAACAAATTATTGCAAAATTTCATGAGGAAAAAGCAATTCCAAAAATTGAAAACATGAGCGAGTATCAGGCGGAATGTTACGTGGTTTTCCACTCGTATCATTATGTGCAGAAGGTAAAGCATTTCCAGGAAAGCCAGTCTCTTTACAAATGATTTCGTTGACCTAAATGGTGTCCAATTATGTCATCATCCATCTATATTTCACCATCATCTGATATTCCATTTGTTGTAGAGACCACCTACGAACATCAATACAATATCACCAGACCGGAGGAAAGTGATGCTTCTTTTTATATCGATAGACTGTTTCCTCACTTTCATCATGTGAACGACAATGCACGATATCAACTAATCAAAACTAGAGCAAAATTTGTGGTGAAAGATGGAAAAGATGTTGTTTTTCTTTGTTGGTTAACTCCAGTCAATACAAGGAATTTTTATTTGGAACTGCATGCTTGCGGTTATGATTGCGAGGAATGGTTAGCGGCAGCAAAGCTTAAATCATTTAGATCAGCTTTTGATTACGCGGGGAAAGTTACTCAACCTGATTTCGAAAAGCTTAAGTATAGCAATAATTTATCAACTTTATAACTTTCCTGTTATTGCCTTATTAATTTCAGAATCAATTACAATTCTGTTTCCAATAAAAAATTTCATATAAAAAATTCATTTTTCAATTGTTTAATGTTATGTTAAGATCGTCAATCAACATTAATTTGTGCTAGTTTGCAACAAATCAATATTATTGTCCCCTAATGTAGATCGAGTTTTGCTTTAACATATATTGACAAATTATACAAAATATTGATTTGTTACAGTTGAGGAAAATGGAAATTACTGGCGTTAGTTACCATTACTCTATAATCTTCATTTTGATAATTGTCACAGTATTATATACATCGTTAAATCAAACTCAAGATGCTAAACTTCAAAAAGAACAACGGAACCTACATGCATCGGAGAAATGCAGTGCATAATAACAAAAGCTGAATGTAACCCGAATCACGTTATCTGTACTATAGTACAGATAACGTGACACTGCATTTCTCCGGTGCACGTAGGTTACGATGATATTCTGTTCGATCAAGTATGTGGATGTGACATCAATTCCGCAAATCGCAATAATATGAGATAAATAATAACTGATATTCTGACCAAAGATTGGTGATTTATAAAATTAATCAATATTTTAAATATTACAAGTCTTCGTCGTCATCATAGTCAGAAGTGTACATTTTCTTCAATCGTGGAGAATTTTTTATTTTAACACTCTCATTGTTGATCGTTGATTCACTGCTAATAATCAATGCAGATCTATCTAAATCTCGTTGTCTAGAAGTTTTTTCTTTTGATAATTTCGCTCTTGCGATTTCAATATTTTTTATATCTTCAGCAGTTGTCATTTTAAATAAAATCTGCTCAAGTTGTTCATTCTCAGGTACATATTTACAATAATGCTCCAAAGGAGTTAGTCCTTCCAAGGATTTAATACAAGGATCCACATCAAATTTAAAAAGAAGTTTCATGACACTCAATTTTAACACCAGATGAAGTGGAGTTCGGCCCAAATGATCAGTTGCATTTATGTTAGCTCCAAAAGTTATCAAGAGTGAAGCAATTTGTCGGTAAGATTTTTCTACTGCAATATGAAGTGGAGAAGACTTTCCAAGCATACTAGGAATATTAACGTCTGCCTTGTAATCATTGCAAAGCATTCGAACCAAATGAAAATGACCACCAGCAACTGATTCTAACAACACAGTTCTGCCAGTCGCTGTATCCCGACCATCAATATAATGACCTAATTCGAGTTCTTGTCTTAAGTGATACTCATCACCAAGAATTGCGTACTTATTTGCCATGCCAACATTTAGAGAATTCAATCGAATGGACTAAAAATATAAAATTTTATATTTTAATTACATACAGTAGCAAATTATGGAGGAATATTTGATAACCTTCATTTCTTCTCGTTTTTGGTTAAACATCACCTCCATCCTAGCATTTCGTAATTCTTCCTTTTTCTTACGTATTGTAGCCATTCTTCCATTTTTATTAGGATGTGTCGCACCTGAAGACAACATTATCTGCAATGTCTATCGGTAAATAATGTCAAAGAAGATAATTGATAAAATAATCGTAGGATTGAATATCTACCATCTACCAGAATACTAGGAATACGAAATACGAAGAAGGAAGAAGATACTAAATGATAGTGTTAAAATGGTTAAAGTTGTAAAGATGATGAGAGGCTAAATATATAAATTTATTGCTGTTTGAAAGAAGACTCAAATATGAAGAGGCGTTTCGTTTTTCTTTTCAGTTTTAGCAGATTGGGATTTTTTTATTTTTTTAGTTGTTGTTGTGTGTGTTGTTATTTTCTTATTTTCATTTTGTGTTATTGGATTAATAATAATTTATGGTTATCAAATTCTATTATTTATTTATAGAATCTTTTTATCAATGGACGCTAATTTTTTATGCAATATTATTGTTGAGTTTAACGACGGAATAATGGATTTTCAAAGAAACTATTCATAATCATTCATGCAAGTTTAGATTTCTTTGATTTTAAAAAGAATAATCGGGATAATGAAATCCTCACAATCAACAAACAATCTTCGCAGCGAAAAACTTCCGCAGATACACTCGTCAGTTTCATCCAATCCATTGAAACTCTTCCCCACCAGAAATGATTCAATAGCTAAGGCTTTCTTTAGCGCCGAAGCTACCAATAAAAACAAAAGAAAGCTAGAATCGAAAACCAGGTGGTTACAACCTGATAGCATAGATCCTCAATTTGGAATTGCTGGTGATAGTCAAGAAATTTATGTTAGGCGAACTTACCGTAGATTACAATCAAGTTCCATCTTTAGTCCAACGAAAAAGACTGATGAATTATCATTAAAAAATTTAGAAGATCAGAAATCAATCAATAAAAAGTTTATTGTCATTGAAGAATCAAGATTAACAGAATTAATAAAATTCGAATCAATTTTAAAACAAGAAAAAGAATTGCTTGGTGAACAATGCACGTGGGTATTATCTGATTTCCAATTTAATGCAAGAGTTCCTGTCCCAGCAACTCGTTTAGCGGTTCATAAATTGTGTGAGGAACAAATGAAAAAAATGAGTAAAGAAATTGAAAATTTAAACAAATCATGGATTATGTTTTCTAAACAAAACCATTATGACAAACCTCATTTATTTCTTAAAGAATCCTACATTAAAAATGCTCCAATTGGTCAAAAAGCGTTGAAGTTACGATTGGTACGTGAAGCGGCAGACCTTTGGCGAACACGCAAAGAAAGAGACACGATGTTATATGAAGATGATTTATCATATCTAACTGGTGTTTATTTAGATGCCAGAACACGTACCAAAGATTATGATCGCTATTTCATCTTAGCATCAAGATATGGTCCTTATGATGAAGATGAATTCGTTAAAGATTCTCGACCTGGGAGAAGGTATCTTATGGCAGTGACAAAAGGTGCATTAAAATTTCAGTATTTATGGGATAGATACTACGCGATACAACGTTTGAAAAGATTCCGCGCATCAAGATTAATTCAAAAATACTTTAGACGATATAGAATATACAAACAATTACATCCTATCATAAAATTACGTGTAAAATATGGTAAAAAAAGTGTGATGAAATATTATTATCATTTATGGACACAATTTAAATTATTAAAAATTGAATTGCGTAGACAATATTTGAGGTCTATTCATAAATATGTGAAATTATGCTATAATGCATGGGTTGCTTTTGTTAAAGGATATTCTTGGCAAATTTATGAAAAAGTGAAAATTATGAGAATTAAACAAGACAAAACATTATTATTATTAAACTTCAATAATTGGAATAAATATCGCTTACATAATAAAAAAGTGAAAACATCCGTTCGAAGAATGTTTTCTGCACCTCATTTTGAATTATGGGTTAGATATACAAAATGGTCTAAATTTTATAGATTGTTGAATCGTGTTGCATTGAAAATAACAAAATTTATTCGATTAGTAAAAGTTCGAATCGAATATAAAAGACGAGCAAAAGCTATTGAAACATTCAAAACATTAACATTAATAGCTAAAGCTCGTGTATTATCATCATTTAAACGTGAACAAAAAATAGCAGAAGAATTTAAAATATGGTCACCACAAGAAAAAATTAGACGATTAAATAAATTGAATGAATTAGAACAATCGAAATTGAATCGAAGACAACAAATCGCATATGAAAAAGAAAAAGTTGCAATTAATGATTTAAAAAACCATTTAAGACAAAGAGATGGTATCATACAAATCAATGAATTATTACAAGAAGTGATCACAAATAATAAACATGATTATTTTTATGATTTTAAAAATAATTTTTTAGATCCATTGAAACCAAATAATGATAAAATACAACAAAAAGAATATTTAAAAGATAAATTAATATCAGAATGTAGTGATATTATTAGATGCATTGAAATTCATAATTATAATACAAAATTTCCATCTTATATAACTTGTCCAGATCCTTTGTGTCGTGTTACATTTACAAATAATCAACAATTTTTTGATCATTTTGAAACCTCAACTATTCATAATCATACAAATTCAGAAAAAAGATATTCTGATTTAATTACATCTGCTGAAAATAATATGAATATGCAATCACCACGTTCTGATACTTCACCAATAATAATTGGTAATAATATTAATAATAATAATAATGATGATGATAATAATAATAATAATAATAATAATAATAATAGTAAAATATCTTCAAAAATTAAAAAACTATCATTAAAAAATAAATCTAATCTTTTCCCTGTCAGTAATTTTGTAGAATCATTAAAAATGTCTACATTTCTATCCTCGAATAATATTTCAAATAATGATGCAAATAATAACAATAATAATAACAATAATATGGAACGACTAAGACCACAACCTGGATCCAGTTATGGCGAGTTTTATATGTTAATTAAATCATTTAAAGGACAAGAAATGTTAAAACAATTTTTATCTTCAATTTATGGAATATCAGAATATATTAATTATTTAGATTTATATGCAGCAATACAAGATTGGAAAAAAATTAATACAAATAATAATAATTATGTAACAAAAGCGATTTATATTTATGAACATTTTTTAGTGAAAGATTCATCACGAAGAGTTAATTTAAAAATTTATAAACGTAAAGCATTAATTAATAAATTAAAAGCTATGAAATATCGAGAATATAGTGGTTATTATCATGAAGATGAGCAGAAATATTCTAAATCATTTATTCGAAGATTATTTAATTTAAATGGTAAATATTTATATTAATATTATTGTTGTTATTATTATTATTATTATTATTATTATTATTATTATTATTATTATTATTATTATTATTATTATTTTTATTATTATTGTTATTATTATTATTATTATTATTATTATTATTGTTGTTATTATTGTTATTATTATTATTGTTATTATTATTATTGTATTACAATTAATAATTATTTGAAATGATAGCATGCTTTATTTTTGATGTTTGACAGTTGATGACTGTTCATAATTCATTATTTTCTTATGACATGATAAGCTGACATATTTTTAAGAGTGATATTTGTGATATTTCGTGTCGAAAAATCATATCATAAATGATGGATAATCATACAACAATCTATAACTATTATTTATAATATATGTTATTAATTATCATTCATTATAATATTTATTAATACTGTTATTGTTTAATAGGTTTGCTTTATGGGAAATGGACGACTGAATCAACATTACCACCAAATATATTTGATGATCTGGAATGGACAGTTTTCTTAACCCTGCACAAACACTTCCTAACACTTAAAAAATATGATAATAATATTATTACTAATAGTAGTATGATTCATATTGATAAAAATGTTGGTAAAAAAGATGGAAAATATGATTCCAATAATAATATTAATAATAATAATAATAATAATAATTATTATAATTATAATAATAATAACAATAATAATAATAATCAAAATAATAATAATAATAACAATAATAATAATAACAATAATAATAATAATAATAATAATAATAATAATAATAGCAATAATAATGACAAGCTAAGGAATAGTGATGGTTATACCTTCTATGAATCATTGGAGTATCAGCAATATTTACATAATGTAAGTATTGATGAACAAAACAAAGAAAAATTCTTGTTAGAAGATTATAAAAAATACCGTAAAGATCAATTTTTAACATGGGCAATGGAATATAAAGCAATCGATGATATAATAACAAATATTGCAAATCAAAGCATTGATGTATTAATTGACAAATTATTACTGGATGAATTAATGAACAGATGTCTCGTCACACAAGTCTCCAATAGAGTTAAAGAATTAAGTTATAATGAACAAAAATTACATGAAGAAAACTGTCTATTAATCGATGATTCTGTCGAATGGATGATAGAAAATGAAATTGAATCAATTTATGAACATTATGTCTATCATTTCCTTTCAAAACGATGGGAAGTACCAGAATATCAAGCTGGTATGATTGAATATTCTGGAACAAAAAAATTAAAATTAAAAAAGAAATTAAATATTCAATCTGAAATAATGGATAAAAACAATAAAAAATTATTAACTAATAATAATGATAATAATAATCAAAATAATACTCATAAAAACAAATTATTATATGAAGCGAAAGAGAAAGAATGGATGAATAATATTCAAAATGAAATAACAAAAGAATATAAGAAAAATATTCCTTTAAATTCTTCATTAGGAGCTATGATCATACAGAAGATTGTGCGTGGTATGTTAGCAAGAAAGAAAGCAAGGAAATTATTTGTTGCAACATATGTTAAAAAATATCATAATGAAAGTGGTTTAGTTTATTATGCGAATCTTAATACTGGTGATTCTACATGGGAAAAACCTAAATTTATGAAACATTTATTTCCGAATAGTAATTGGTAACTTTTAATCAAATCGTGAATGAATGAATGGATGAATGAATGAAATAAATTATGATTGTTTTAGGATCATATTATGATAATACAATTTATGATAATTTTATATATTAATGAACTTTATTATTGATGAACTTCTTTTTTTTAATAAGAAGATACATAAGAGGTGTGCGAAGGTGTACCCCATAAATAAAAAATATTAAAAATATTAAAAATAAAAATTTCATATATCAGACGGGTAATTATTTGTGTCTAAAATATCTTATCTATAGTATTTATATATCAGATGTATAGTTATTTTGCATCTGAAATATTCTTCCCCCCTGAGAGTATAATAATAAATGTTTTGTTTATAATGACCCTTTAATATGAACCCCCTTAAATTAAATAAATATAATTATACCAATCTATTTTTATCCTTTCCAAACCTCTTCCTAGCCAATTGAATATGATTATAATATTTATTACTCAATTGATCAATTGATACAACTCATATAATAATAACTAATTATGATAACAAAACTTAATAAAAATACTTATTATTGTATAATAATAATTAATTTTATATTTTAATTATAATTAAATATCTAAATATTTAATTTATATCAAAACAAATGTTAATATATATAATATAAAGTATATATTAACTAAAAATTATAGGAATCTATGATATTTTATTATAATCTTAACCATGAAACCATCTCCAATTAGAGGAAAATATTTTTTTTATAGAAATGCTAGACATGAGACAATATAAATATTTAATTAAAAACCTTTGAACTGATTGATCCTACTGTTTGATTAACATCTTGGTATCATTCACACTTGTATACTTACTCCCGATTTCGTCTCTTATTTTTTTCCTTTTTGGTCATTACTTTTGAAGAATTTGTTTTTAGCTTGTCTCCTTTAATTGCACAATCTGAATTCTCGTTTGAATTCTCATTTGAAATAATTGTTAGTTGAATAAATCGTATGAGTTGTATAGTTTTTTTGTCCGTTTGATTGATAACCTAATTACTGTAGGTTCATTAATTTGATTGAATAAATTGGTATTATTAATAAAGCTATAAAGGTTTCGATTCATATTAATTATGGTAATAGATAATTGGTATTGAAATGAATACCGGGTACACCATAAAACATGGGTAGAAACGTGCCACAATAGCACAATAGGGCACCTTCTTACCATGAAAAATATGATTCTATTTTATTTTTGCTAGTAACATATCCGATGATATGATAATAATAGATACTGTATTCATAATTTATATGAACTCGAAGTATGTTGTGGAGTATTATCAATCTCGAATCCATACTCGTATAACGGTAATATATTTTCTCTAAAAATATTACTCGTAATACCAATAATCTTCATCGTATGTACATAACAAATGTATCATTTTTCTCTGGAATTGAGAATATTGTTATTACCAGACAGACCGTTCGACCGTTAAAACCGTAAGACGAAAATAATAATATCTAACAGAGGAATTTTCGGAAAAATTATGGTATAGATTCGAGACTAAAATATTATAATTGAAATTCTTATAAAACTCCAATATAATAAATAATGTACAATCACTTATTCTAAAGTTAGATGATCAATAAAAGTAAAAAATAATAATTTAAAAAAAAATCAAAAACAAAATAATTAATTAAAATTGATTTGATCATATTAATTATGACATACTCTTATTTGATGAAGTAAGCCTATCATCAGTCATTCAATATATAATAATATCCATATTGTTAATCGTTAATTAATTAATCATAATTATCATATTTGAAAAATAATGATTATTATTATAATATACCAGCAGGTTAAATGGTATATATTTATTAGATTGCAAAATAATGACATTTATTTTGTATCATTCCATTCATTGTTCATTAAAATGTGAGATAATAATCATATGATTATCATAAATTATGTCCGAAATCATACAAAATATACAAAAACTATGATATGTTCAAACAATACTTTTAATAATATCGACCGTTCTTCCATTCATTAATCATTTACTCAATATTTGTTTTACTAATTATTATTATGACAGTGTTTCTATAACATTTCAAAATTATTATTATTATTATTATTATTATTATTATTATTATTATTTATTTATTTATTATTATTATTAAAAATAAAATAAGAAGTATCACAAATCCAATATGTAATCATAAGAATCATAAGAAATCGCGAAGCTATTTACTTAATAAATATATAATCACACTATGATGATATAATAATATGATATTATGATGTATTATGGCGCGATATTATATTAACATAATAAATAATAAGTATAATTAGTTTTGTACGCCACTGTCTCGTTTGATTGGAGCAACAGTGAATCTTTGATCAGTTGTCAATCGAATCGTTTTCGCTGAACCTAGTGATGCAGCAGATAATCTCCTTTCCATACGATAATTATCTCTTTCACGATCATCATTATTACCGTTATTATTACCGTTATTATTACTATTATTATTACCGTTACTGCTACTGTTACTACCATCCATTGACAAATGCAAACTAGACCTCCCTTGATACATACTACCTCTGAGATTAGACTTACGGTCATTATTCGAATGTTGATCATGACTCAATCTCCCATCAGTACTATTATATGATTCAGGTGTTGGAATATCAGAATAACATAATTCATCATCTGGAATATCTTCAACAAACTCAAATAAATCCAATATTACACGTTGAAAGAAACGATTACGATATGATTTCGCATTAATAGCTGATAAACCTTCACCATCTTTTTGTAAAAAATATATTTTGAAAGTTCTTTCAAACCATTTCTTCCAATTCCATTCTTGTAGAATATCGATTAGACTGTAATATAATATAATATAAATAATAAAAATATAAAAATAATGAATTATTCAAAATATTTAATAAAATAAAATAATGGTAATGATATATGAAATATCTCACAATATATAAAATAAAGACTGTGTTGGAATAAATAAAAATTATTAAGTCCATTAATATTCCATCCAGTATTATTCCAATAGAACACTTTGATCAAGTACACCATTGGATGCGATTGATGTAATTGCAAAGGATTTATTTTTGTAAAGCATATGCATTTCTTGTCATCGAATGAAAAGATCAAAAATTATTATTCATAATTATAACATAAATATTATTAATATTTATTATTATACTATCATCATTATTATTATGTTATTGTTATGTTATTATTAGTCTATAATGCATAGCATACCCGATGTAAAATGTGCCTTGTCCCTCAACTACAGCGGCATGAAAAGCTCCATCGACATCTTGGTGAAGAGGATTATAATGCGCTGACTCAATATCCATGCCGGTTGTGTGCGTTACGTTCGGTGTTCCTTCATTTTCAATTATATTATTATTACTATTATTAATATTATTATTATTAATATTATTCGTGCTGATGGTGCTCATGGTGTCACCGGTTGTTGGAGTTTGCATAATCATATTGTTTGATGATGATGGTGTTTTGATTGCAGAGGATGATTGAAGATCAAACACTTGGAAGTTACGTCTTCTCACTCCAATTAATAGACTGTAATCCATCAGATTAAACCCTACAAAAATCATAATAATCATAAATAAAATTATTCAAACAAAACTGGTTATGTGAAATATCATTATATTACTATTATTATTTATCTTAAGAATGACACAAATTCAAAAATGTCAACAAAAGTTTTTGCAAAATCGACGAGGGAATTATTATTATTATTATTATTATTATTACTATTATTATTATTATTATTTTACTTTCTAAGAAAATGATATCTCTTTTGACTTGTCTAGCAATTGCTATAGCAATATCAGGTCTTAACGAGATAGTAGATTGTATATCATTATCTAAAAATAATGGAGTTCCACTTTTTTGTTTTTGAGATTGAAAACCCGTATTTTTCTTTGGTCTTCTTCCTTTAGCATCAGCCATACGTGTCCCATGTCGATTAACCCAAGACCCTTTCAAGTCGAATTTCTCATCAACTTTTGATGGGCACACATTCAACATCACCACGAAATATAATGGAATATCATACATTATAATACGATGTGCTCCCAAAAATCTTGTGATGAGTGGTTTATGCCATCTTTTATATTCATCATCTAAATATTTCTCAAAATCAGGTAAAATACTCAATAATTTCTTAAACTCTATTTCTGTTGTTGTCTTGATTATATATTTCTTATCTGAAAAACATTATGAAAACCAACAGTATAAATTTTAAAATGAATGAAAAAATAATATAATAAAGTTATAAAGTTAATAACAACAGTTATTATTATTTTTGAGGATTATTCTATTATTTGGTATAGTTATTAAAGTCTGCAATTAAAATAACTTGTTAGTTTTGTATTAGATTTTAGAGCTCTTCGAAGTCTGCATAACTATCGTTATTTCCCTTTGGGCAATTTCAATACATTTTTCTCAACTGTTCCACTGTTAACTCATATCTATTCTCAACTGTTTGTAAAATGGATGATATTCTAATTATGTGAAACATAACAATATTCATTATGCCAATCATTCATAGAATCACATCCACCCGCTACCAGTAAGAGTATAGATAATTTAGCAACACAAAAATGAAAATGAATACGAAAATCTTCCACGTCAAATGATGTGCTCAGGAAATCAAATGATGATAATAATCATAAGTTCATAAGAAATAATTACCTGATGAGAAATATAAAAAAGCTCCACTTTTTCCTTCTGAGAAACTTGGTAAAGTCGTGCTTTTAAATGATTCGATGTAAGAATCACTCGTTATTCCACATAGCTTTCGAATATTAGCAAATCGTTTTGGACTAAAATCAGTAAATTGAAAATTATTTCGAGGCGGTTGGACAATTTTTGTTAAAGCTTTTAAATTATTTAATAATTTCGCACTAATTCGAGAATCTCCATCTTGAATGTCTAGGGAGGATTGAGAGCTCTGAACACTATTGTGAGATGGCTCAGATAAATTGTATCCTGTGGAAGAACCTTGACCAATGAGGGCCTACATAATATTATAATAAGCAATCAAAAAAATTAAATAATAATTATTATTATAAAAATTATAAGAGAGATTATTTTTATTTTATTCAGCAGAATAAAAAAATTGTTATTACTGTATTTCCTCATAAAAAAACATTTGACATTTATCAATTTGTTAAATTCTTAAGAAAAATAATAATTTATTATTATTATGTTTAAAATGATAATTGTATGTTTTATTTTTTTGTTTAAACTTATCAACCATAAAATGGAAAAATATCACAATGATGAAAATAAAAAATAGTTTGATTATGAAATAATGATAAAGAATATAGTTAATTGTATAAATGTTGATTTATAATTATTATGATTTGTATAATAATAATAATAACAATGATACTCTCAAGAAATCGAATAATTCAATCACATTAAAAGGGTATGTTTGATAGAATAAAAGAAAAAGAAAAAGCTTTCTATTTCTTCTCATCTATTTCATGAAAATTTTTGAATTTTTAGAAAATTATTGTTTTTGATCGATGAATTTTTAGAAAATATTAATGATTTTCATAATATATTATTATATATATTATGATACGCACCACATTCCGAGGATTATCAGCTGATTCTAATCTTGATTTATCTATGGGACTTCCTACTGGACTTTTACTCTCTATTTCATCAATTTTCAACGAGTTAATTGACAACTTTCCTTTCGTACTTTTGTGACTGCCATGGCTATGAGTGGAATTTCTTCCTTCAGATAGCTTCGCATTAGCACTTGAATTCGATTCTAATGATTGACCAATTGGTGACATAACTTGCTCTTCCACAGAGGCGATTCTGAAAGAATAAATCACAAAAATATTATAATTTACAGAATAGTTTCTGGCAAGTGCTGAAGTTTTTAATATGCTATAATATGGTATGATATATATCTCTTAACAAAATAAAAATTCTTTTTTTGTGATTGTTGTTATTACAATGGTATGATTTAATTTATGTGCTAAATATCATGATTTACCTTAGTTCAGCTTTCATCATATCAGAAAAACTGTCTTTGTATTTCTTCAACGAGTCATGGTCTGTAACTACAAACGAAAAATATTCTCCGGGCATTCTTGTTGACTAAAATAATTTAAAAAACTAATCAGAATTATATACGTGTATTATATTATCCCCAAAATAACTTACAAAAATAGAGCTAACGACACTACTGCTACGATTCGAATCAAATGCTTCTAAATTAGCACGATTTTGCAATTCCATCACAGCTTTTTGGATTCCTAAACTTGTGAATTTTACGATTTCTTTCTGTAATGCAATATTTAATTGGACTCGCTCTTCTTCTTCCGGTGGAGGAGGAGGGAGTTTAGAAAATGATCGTGAAAATGAGCTGTATGATCGCTCAAGTCCATCTTCTATTGTTTGGTTATTCTCACCAGGTAACCTCTTCGGAGTAGCAAAAAAATCAAATATCTCATACCAATTGGCAATCAGGAATATACCCAACGACCAAACACCACGAGATGCTAATAAAAAACCACTAACTGAAGAAAAGTCGTATTGATTTCCCTAGATAATATGATAAAAATATGCATGATGATAGTTTCCTAATTTTCTAACCTCAATAATAACATACTAACCGGACTGAGAAAATCTATAACGTTACTGTTTAAATAATTGAGAAATTGAAATGTGAACACAAAAGTCCAAAACATAAAATATCCCGCAACGTCTAAAATTTATCACAAATAAATGTTTCTTTAAATTAACTATGATGATATCCTACGTGCTACAGAAAGATACTTACATGTTGTTTGCTTGTTGACAGAATATTGCCGCATTTTGAGAGTTTCTTCTAATCCTTTGCTGATTTGATACTTTGCCCAAACCGCAATGTAACCACAATAACCATAAATCAGAATCATCCACAAATAAAACATCATTACTTTAGTCACATTAGCTTTATTAACTATATCTACTTCATCCGCTATCCATATCATTGGATCACTACTAACACCATACTGTATTGGCACTACAACCACAAGTATAGTTGCTGTAATAATTGAAAGTATATAAACTGTACGTGTATAAAACACAGCGTTAATGCGATATGAAGTAAATGGATTGGTTAATGCGATATGAATGTCAAGAGATAAAACGCCGAACCATAACTCGCCGCCTAATAATGAAAACTGAGTAATCCAAGCAAAAGGCCATACTATAGGGTTCACGACACAAGCCACGTCATGCTCAATATAATTGTTATAATCTAGCCAAAGAAAGCTACGAGGGACAGAAAATAGCCAAAGATATTGAGATACGAACAATACTTCAAACATGCTCTTATGAATGGTTAATGCTATAAAATAAATATATACAATAGATAAGTTACCATAATACTAACATTGTAAGAAACGATATATCTTACTTGTTGGGTGTCTTCGAAGATTTGGAATTTTGTAATAAAAATAAAGAAGAAAAATAATGCTGTGACAAACCAGCGATAAACATCCTCCAAAGGTGAGTAATACTTGAGGTTGTACCACATCTATACCACAGACCATTTTTTCTTTTTCGTAGTTTTGAATATTTAAATCACGAAGTACATATTCCAGACGATTAATTGAAAATTGAAAATATTATATAATATATGATGATTAATGATTATGATAATATTAAAAATATATATCCATCCGATTTGGATATGATGGGCCCCTTTGCGGAGGGCCGACAGCACCGCAGAGCCCCTTTGCGGAGGGCCGAAAAAAGAGTTGGAAAGACTAGGTTTAATAATGCGATATAGTTTGTCTTTGTAAAGGCAGTAGTTGTATACTCTATCACTTTGTTTATGTATGAGTGAATGAGCAAATTAACTATTATATCAATGTATTGATTGAAGTTTATTCATTCATTCATCCATCATGTTATTGATTTTAAGTCTCTGCTGTAGGTTGTAGGTTATGATTATTACTTGATCCGCAGTATGCATCGATAGGTTAGCTTTCTTTGAAAGTATAATTTGCAAGTATCTTCCTATCGCAGTTTTTTAAATTAACATTTATACGAAAGAGGAGATGCTTTGTGAAATCACTCAAGATTATGGATTTTTAACAGTTTGGTTTGTAATAATAGTTCTTGGCATGATATCTATGGTCATATTATCTGGAGCTGTATTTTATCCATATTACGTTAAACCAACTATTGAAACTTGGCAATACAAGAATAATCCAAAGTATCCTTCACCACAAATGGTAAAAAAAGAAATTATTCACACCGGAAAAGGATTAATAACTGCAGCTATCTGTCCCGCGCTAACATTGGTTGCATCACAATGGGGATGGTCTCAAGGTTATTGTGGATTTAAAGAAAAGGCACCAAATCTCTTCATTCAAGCATTCGTGATAATCATTTTTTCTGATATTTATGAATATTCATATCATTGGATGGGTCATAAATTTAGTAAGCTGTGGGATATTCATCGTCATCATCATATGTTTTGGAATCCTTCTCCTTTTAGTGTTATAGCGGATGAGTGGGCTGATCAACTCGTTCGAACACTTCCTCTTATTATCCTTCCTGCCATCATGCCAACTAACATGGATCTATTATTTGGACTTTTTTCTTTATTATTTTATGGGTATGGCGTATACTTACACTGGGGTTTTGAAAGTAAATATCTTTCAGCGCATAATCCAATCTTTAACACTGCTTATCATCATTATATCCATCATGCAGTTTCTGCAATTGGAAGGTAATAAAAGTATTTTACAGTATTTAAAAAAATAATTCGAATGCGATTAATTCAATAATATCCAACTATTTTGTGCTAATAGGCCATATTATACTGGATTCTTTTTCAAAATTTGGGATCAATTATTCGGATCGAATTATCCTGGTCCATGCACATGCTACAAATGCAGAGCACCAAGAACAAAAAGCGAATGGGAAGCAATTGTAAAACCCGATTATTCTGTGTTGCTTAATACTAGTTTTTGGTTGAAATCATATGAAGTTGAAGTTAAATCTGAATGATCATAATTTCTGATGTAACAAATAATTATATTATTAAGTTTTGATTTTAAAAACATCGTTTTGGACACACTTTATTGTACTGTATATAAATTAAATCACACGTATGCTTTTTCCTAATATTATATCACTAAATGCATACTTTTACCGTTATTGAATGAATTCACATAACTTTAGTGATCAAAGATTTACTTAACACAGTATCATAACCATGTGTTAGTACATTATTTGTTAATATTTTAAACTGTTTTTCTGATATCAATTTTTTCAACTAGCTTTGGATTTCTTACCTTTGTAACATGAACTAAAAGCATGAGTTCCAATATCCTTTGTCTAGTTTTACCTATGATAGTTTGATTATCACGACTGCCTTAGCTATATTGGTACAGTTTTCAATTTAATAGTGGACATATCCCAGACAATCGTGGCTCTATCATCAATTAAATTTAAATACATGTATGATTACCCATTACCGTATACCGATATAATAAACTATATAATCCTAGTAATCTTTACAGATAAGTAATAAAATAATAGCAATAAATAATAAATATCGAATGAGTGAGATAGACAATGCTGTAACACAGGAAGAACATTACATTATATTTAATCATCATCATCATATTCAACAACATATTGTGGAGTATCATAGTATTCCTTTGAATCAGACACATCTTTCACTCCGATTTTTGATTCAACTAAGGATATAGCAACACTATTATTATTTTCATAATCCAGATTATTATTATTATCACTTTTATCGAAATGCTCATTCATATCAGATTGTTTGTAATCACTATTATTAACATAATTCTGATTTATTAAAAACTTTTGACGATAAGTATCAATTGAAAATGGTACAGTATTATTATCATTTGATTCTCTTATATTATCATCAATATTATGATTCACTTTTTCTAAATTAATTGAAATATCATTTTTATTTTTACGCAAATGATATAAATCTTGATTTGCCTAATACAAAATGCAATAAATCAAAAAACAAGTTTACCAATTCATTACCGCGTTAAGTTTTTTTTAATATTACTATTACTTAACTATTATTATTATTATTATTATTATTATTATTATTATTATTATTATTATTATTATTGTTATTGTTATTATTATTATTA